>JBBIGC010000018.1:5214048-5229824 GCA_037576955.1 Lepidarchus adonis | reverse complement strand
TGCACTGTGTTCTATGACGAAGAAGAAAGTCTTGAACTCCCTGTAACTCGCACATCAGTGTTGTCAGGTCTAAATTTATGCTGATTGTTCCTGTACCTGGAAGTTGCTTTGAATAAAAGTGTCAGCCAAATGAATAAATGTAAATGTAATGTGCAATATTTGGGCTCAGGTCTATGTGTTTTCTAATGTGTGACAACTTCTATGTTGTAGATTTTGCACAGTCTCACATTTTCTCTTTCTGTATCTCTCTGTCTCTATCTCTCTCTCCCCCTCTCTCAGAAACATGTGTTCTCTCTTGTATTCTTCATTTTTTCTGTGAATTTACTGATTAATTCTTTATCAGGTGTATTTTGAAAGATTGAGAGAAGTGTGCACATATTGTTCTATATACATATTTTCATAGTCCCATGATCAAATTATGGCTGTATTTCCCTGTATGTTGACATACATCCAAGACTTTTTGGTACGTCAGCTATTGCTTAGTACCAACATAAAGCTGTAAAACTGAGTCCTTGATCGTTTCTTTTAGTGCTTTTGAGCCTTTTCAGGCAGCCACACAACCACAATGGCCAGGGAGCAGTTAGGTTAGGTGCCTTGCTCAAGGGCACTTCAACCACTGGTCCAGCAACCCTCTGGTCTTAAACCTGCGTCGCAAAACTTTTGGCCACAGCCACCCTTCAAAATTGCAGACATCTATTGCAAACTGGAGCTTAAACCCCAATGATTATTTGCTAATTTATGTTTTTTTGTGTATATGTGTGGCAGGGGTGGCTCCATTAAGGGAAGAAAGAAATACTTGGTTTTAACTGTGTAACCAGATCAGTGTTAAACCACAGACGACTATTAAGAAACAAATGTTTTTTTTTGTTGTTTGTTTTTTAAACTGTCAGAATGCAATGAAGCAATGATTGCCATATGGGAAAAAAGCCTGCAGGATTACTTCACAACCACCAACGCATCCTCACTCACAGTATGTATTCTGCATGCATCTGTTTAATAGCTTTTTACATGTACGTCTGATCAAAGGAACTACAGAACGTCAGCTATTGTAGCATTAAAAACACAACTAGTACCCGGCAGCTTGTTCACAGCAGCGGCAGCACTAGATCCTATGTAAAGCATGAGTGCTCTCTTTACGCTCCTCCATTCCTCCATCCCCGATAATCAGTCCTTTTTCCTTCTTCATTTTACGCATGGCTTCCAGCTCGCTTCTCACCATCCACAGCTCCACAGCTTAACCCCCCAACACCACACACGCACACACACACACACACAAAACACCTCCCAACTAACTGCCTGGCTTTTTCTGATAATATTGTTAATTTAATGCATGACTAGAAATTAGACTTCAAAGTAAATGAGAAATGATGCCGTCCTGCCGCACCATTCTGGGCGTACCACGGTAATCTCGGTGTGAGGCAACAGGATGCACTCTCTCCAACAAGTGCAGACACACCAGTTACGCAATTCAGCACACTACAAGGACTACTGCTCAGATCAAAGCATTGTGAAGAAACCCTTATTTTCATTGCACAGTGAGTGACATTGTTTCTGTGGTCCTTTTGACATAGTCAAATTTAGATTTTGATTTTGTTAACATTATTATAATATTATGTAACATAATATGTAAAGCTTACTGATTCTTCTGAAAAGGAAGCATGGCAAATTGTTCTGAGACCTAATGGGGGAATATATTCGAATCCATCAAAGATCATCAGACTGAGACATGATAATATCATTGCTTGGAGAATGGTCGAGTTCAAAAACACTCCTTTGCAAGTCAAATGTGTTCATTTGAATGTGATCTAATTGGCCCAGAATATGACTTGCTGGATTGATGAGCCACTTTGAATTGAAAATTAGGAGAATGAGAATGAGACCTCCCTTATTTTTCCCTTTTCACACAGTTTTATTCCCACCTCTAACATGTTTTTGTCCCTTCATTACTGTCTTCTTCTCTACTCCTTGGCAGTGAATCCAATTACTCTGTAAAATCCTTTCTTGCGACAACCATCTACACGTGACTTTTCAGCCCTTTTTTATATCAGTGGCAGATGATGTTTAGGTGACTCACCTGCACACTCCACTCCAGCTTTAACTATACTATACTATACTATACTATACTATACTATACTATACTATACTATACTAAAACATCTAAAGTCAGCTAATGCAAGATTATTTTTTGCTGTTTTTGATAAAAAAAAAACTGTTTGTATAAGGTTGTCAAAGCAAAATTCAATGTGCCATTTACTTGGAATATATATACAGAGTACACTATATACACACACCTACATGCACAGTGTGGGTGGAGTAAATTACTGGCTGTAAGATGGAGTTAGTGTGTTGGCACTAAAGACAGTGTTCCACTTACTGACAACACCATTCCTTGGCCTACCAACACAAATATTCTGTTGAATGTATTTACAGCAATGTGTGATGGCTATTTTGGCAAAAACATGATTGATTTGTTATACCATTTTGTATTGTTTCTGTATTTATCTTATAGTTGAATTATTTTTTTATGTGCCCTATGGCCACACATTACTGTGCTATCTGTCCACAGGCTAGATTTTATATATATATACAGTGTATATATATATGTGGCTGCTGCCACATGGTTGACACAATCTGAACCAAATAAGCTTATCTTGGTCTCATCAGACCACAGGACATGGTTCCAGTAATCCATGTGTTTACTCTGGGCGCCTTCAGCAAACCGTTTGCAGGCTTTCTTGTGCCTCATCTTTAGTAGAGCCTTCCTTCTGGGATGACAGCCATGCAGACCAATTTGATGTTGTGTGTGGTGTATGGTCTGAGCACTGACAGGCTGACCCCCCACCCCTTCAACCTCTGCAGCAATGCTGGTAGCACTCAAACATCTATTATCAAAAGACAACATCTGGATATAACACTGAGCATGTGCACTCAATTTCTTTGGTTGATCATGACAATATTTTCGCGAACCGGCATTTAAGGTGTTGCAGATAAAAACAACAAAATAAAATAATACGACCAACACAAAAACTGTGTTATTTTGTAAATATAATAATAAACATGAATCCACTGTGTAATTATGTAACTTTATTAGCAGTGTTTTTCTGAAATGTGCTAACAACGAGAAACGTCGTCCTCTGCCCCTCACGCACTCTGGTCGCTATGGTAACGTGTAAACGGTCCTTTCAGAATAAGTTTTCAGTGCTGTTGTGGCAATCTCAGGGTTTTCTGCCATGACTTTGATCCAGAACACCGGCAAACTTGATGTCTCTAACACACTTAGATGCTTAGGATTGAGATCGATGTTCGACCCGGTATCGAAATGCTCAACGGCCCGGTAACGGTCCACGGCCCGATGGTTGGGGACCACTGGCCTAGGCCATCTTTTCATAGAGCAACAATTATTTTTTCCAGATCCTCTGAGAAATCTTTGCTATGAGGTGCCATGTGATCAGTATTTAACACACCTGCTCCCCATTCACACCTGATACCTTGTAACACTTTACTTTAACATCCTTAAAGACCTATTGCCCACTTTGCACAGAGCACAATTTCTATTACTGTACATAGTACACCATCCTACATATTTATTTTATATACATTCAACTACTATATTTTTTGCTATACTGTCCATATGACTCTCAATGCTCTCCAATGCATATTTAATTCCCTGTACATTCCTATAATCTGTGTTTCCTGCTCTCCATACTCAATAACATTGTACATACTGTAACATAACATCACTTTACTGAACTTACATGTACTTTATATCACATTTTCCACCTCTGGTTAGATGCTAACCACTTTTCATTGGCTTTGTATTAGTACACTGCATAAGTTCCAATCCAATCTAATCTAATTTGAAAATGCTCTGAAAAATCACATAACATTCTCCAGCCTTATACGTAACCTATTGACAACCAAAGTTTTCACAAATTGTGTGTAATACTCACAGCAATAATGTTAAAGAAGTCATCATCTCCCAGTGTGTCTAGTATGGAAGATACTGTCTGCTTGGCAATAGTTAGTCTGAGGCCTTTCATACTGCCACTCACATCTACTAGAATCACTACATCTTTTGGGGATGTAGCCGCTTGTATATACCTGTACAGACATGAAGGAAAAACAATATAAGTGTTAATCTGCCTTTAACCTTAATTTCCAAATACAGTTAGGTCCATAAATATTTGGACAGAGAAAACTTTTTTATAATTTTGGTTCTGTACATTACCACAATGAATTTTAAATGAAACAACTCTTTTAGTTTTAATTCAGTAAGTTGAACAAAAAGATTGCATAAAATCAGATGAACTAAAGCATTTTTAACACAATGAACTGGACAAATTAAATAACTGAAAATAAAATATTAATTTCTAATATTTGTTTAAAATTTCTTTGCAATGACAGCCTGAAGTCTTGAACTGATGGACATTGCCAGATGCTGAGTTTCGTCTTTTTAAATGCTCTCCCAGGCCTTTACTGCAGCAGCTTTCAGTTGTTGTTTGTTTTGTGGGCCTTTCTGTTCAAAGTTTAGTCTTCAACAAGTGAAACGCATGCTTAATTGGGTTCAGATCAGGTGACTGACTTGGCCATTCAAGAATATTCCACTTCTTTGCTTTAATAAAGTCCTGGGTTGCTTGGCTGTATGTTTTGACTCATTGTCTATCTGTATTATGAAATGCCACCCAATCAATTTGACTGCATTTAGCTGGATTTGAGCAGACAGTAAATCTCTACACATTTTAGAATTCATTCTGCTGCTTCTGTCCTTTGTCACATCACCAATAAACAGTACTGTCCCAGTGCCACTGGCAGCCATGCACACCCAAGCCATTACACACCTCCACCATGTTTTACAGATGATATGGAATAGATCATGAGCTGTTCCATGCGTTCTTCATACTTTTTGTGCAATCTGGTAGAGGTTGATCTTGGTTTTATCTGTCCAAAGAATGTTTTTTCCAGAACTGTGCTGGCCCTTTTAGATTTTTTTTTTTTTTTTTTTTTAGCAAAGTCTAACCTTTCTATTCATGATGTGGCACCTTCCAGTGCCCCCTCTGTATTTACATTCATGCAGTCTTAGTAGACTTTCTCAGGATGTACCAAACTGTAGATTTTGCTACTCCTAATGTTGTAGCAAATTCTCGAATGGGTGTTTTCTGTTTTCGCATGTTGAGGATGGCTTGTTTCACCTGCATGTAGAGCACTTTTGACCGCATGTTGTCTGTTTACAGCAAAGTCTCCCACATGCAATCACCACACCTTAAATCAACTCCAGGGCTTCTGCTGAATTGATAATGATGTAACCAATGAATTGTCTACACCTGCCCATGAAATAGACTTTGAGTCAATTGTCCAAGTCCTTTTGGTCCCTTAATAAAGAGGGTGGCACATGCTAAACCCCTCATCCGATTTGAATAAAGATACTTTCAAACGAAAGCTGCGAGCCTGCACATTATGTCTATGTTTAATATACAAGTATAATTGGAATGTTTCAATTAACAGGTACAAAAACAAAACTTGTGTCAGTATCCAAATATATATGGACCTAACTGTACACCTGCTCTCAATTTGTATCAACAATGACTTCAATATGCACTGTTACTACTAAAGTTATACACTAACCATTTTCGATTTCGACAGTCAAATGCTATAACCCCATGTTCATCTGGTGTCCACTTTATACCTGTAAAAGGAAGAAGAAACATCAACATTTTTTTTCAGAAAGACCTGCTTACAATTAAAACCTAAAATACTTTGTATCTCACACCAATTCTAAGGAACTAAACCCTTAGATAACCGTTCATATCAGGCATATCAGTACTTCTTATGTTCTTCCGTATGTGTGTATTGGTGTACATAGAGTATGTTTATTTTTATAGAATGAGATCCCACTAAGCTAACTGACTTTGAAGACATTCTGCTGTCCTTATTGAACTTGCCCACACACTGCTGCTCTTTCTCACAGCTGTCACTCAGTTTGACTAAATCCTCTCAGCTTGACTTGTCACCACAGTGTCCAGTGGGAAACAGGACTAGCCAAGCTAATTACACGCAGACGGTGTCTCATCTCTCTCTCTCTCTCTCTCTCTCTCTCTCACACACACACACACACACACACACACACACACACACATATACAAACACACACACACACACACACACAAACAAACATAATCATATACACTCTTGATAAACTAACAAGCTGAAAAAACTCATGATATAACATCATGAAAAAACAGATGATATAAAGGATAAGGAGAACACTTAAAATGGGAAAGGACCTTGACATAATGGGAATGTGATTTAAGACTGTAAAAGCTCTTCAAACTCAAACATCACTTGGTCCAACAATGGTCTTTAAGGAACCAAACTGGATATTGGTAAGACACCTTTATTTAACAGTGTAGACAAAAAATGCCCCAAAGTCTTACATGAGTAAGAGATACATGTACACAAACACAATACATTTGTAATATTTTATATCATATGTAAACTAAATCCCCCAGACAGTAAAAAATGTTCCAGCCTGAATAAGAAAATGCAAAAGAGTTCATAAGAACAATAAAATCAGAACGGACAGGTTTTGCTGACTAGTTTTATATGCACTGGTGAGTATGTTTTGACGTAAGTAGAACGTCTGTGCTACGTGCAATATGAAACCAATTTTAAAAAGGAACATTTTGTTTTCAGGTTGGACCTTTTAACAGTTCCATTTTAAATTCACCTGGGTATTGTCTGAAGAAGCCCTTAGCACTGCCGAAGTACTGCCAAATGAGGGATGGGTCTCTCTCAAAATTATCCACGAAAACCTTATTAAGGGCCTCTGACCAGTACACCCCATTCACTATGGCCGAGTCTGAGTGACACAGAGAGACAGAGAGAGAAATACATTTCACAAAGCACGAGGTAAGCATAATTTCATAACCAATTTTGCATTATTACACATTATTATACATATGCATTTAAATATATAAAACTGACTGAGTAAATGAGAAATTTGGGAATCATGTAAAATAATTTCACAGTTCAAAATAAAAATGTACAGTTTGGTTGCCCATTTAACATAGCAGTACATAGCTTGTCCAGACCTGCACATACTTCAAATTACATTTGTTTCAAAACTGCAGATTGGGGAGAGGATGTAATTGACCAATTGGGATACAACTGAGAATAAGTATTAAGAAAGGAGAAATCAAGCATTGGAAATCAATACATTTTGGAAAGTCAGGACTTAAACAGTTTCATTTTTATTATATGAATGATTTATAATTATAATTCAGCAATTGCAAACACACCCTTTAAAAGAAACACCATTAGTAATAAACAATGATTTGTAAAATATTTATTATTTACATATAAGAGACAAAAAAGAATTGTTAATGTGAACAGGACTAGTCTTGGGTTATGTGTTTTTTGTGTATATGCTCTTGAGCGCCCATTTGGTTTCCCAGACAATGTGCATGACATTTTAGCTCCTGACTGATGTCAAAACTTTCCACAGCCTTTTAACCATAAGAGCAAATTTCAAACACCGAACACACTGAATCTTGTTGACCACATTTAGGTCAAGAAGAAAACTGTGTAAATCACACTTTTAAGATGCATTGTATTCTTTCTGAATACACACTGTGCGCTTTCACTGACTGATCATAAGCAGGGACCATACGTCAGAGACCATGAAGAGTGACAAACAAGTAGGCAAATTCTGAATTAAGAAAAACATTTGTTTTTACCAATTACCTATATAAAAATGATGAAGGAGCTCTTAGCGATTGCTAGTGCTGGCTTTCTAGCTTCACTGAATGGGGTGTGTCTAAACCACTGTGTGCTAGATGTGTCAGTAGAAACACTGTTAGTCCACCTGAGATGCATCTACAATCACAAATGCCACGGGACAAAAGTCAAGGAAGATCTGAAATCAACTGTTAATTCACTGTATCCCGCACCGTAGCTATCTTAGATTATCATTTAGAGAGAGAGAGAGAGAGAGAGAGAGAGAGAGAGAATGAGCTGCAGTTTCAAGTTCAATCTTCCTGCTAAAGAGTGCTATGAATCTCATTGGCTGAGCCAGGGTCACATCCATAGGCAGCAGTTATTCATAGATTTTTGAGGAAGTGAGGAGGGAAAAGGAGGAGAGATAAAAGAGAAAAAGATCAACAAGAGCCAGACAACATATTTGCATATCACATAAACTGGGGGAATGATTTTGGGAAAAAGTTAAATTAGTAAGTAGCAGCACATAAATCTTCAGACTGCACGAAAACAATCTAAATCATTGACTAAATGTACTTATCATCATTGCATTGTATTGACACAAGGCCTGTTTAAAAACTATATATATATATATGAGGAAATGTGCTTCTGAGTGTGAGAGTAACAGAAGATCTTTTCCATCTTTTACATTCGCCATAAAATTTTAAAAATCACTTAAAGTTGGAATGTGAACCAATCATAAGCAGCAAAATCTGAGCATCACAATCATTTCAGGGTTACAAAAACAATGTTTTTAAATGTGGCACCACTGATTCATTTTTGACAGATAGCAAAAAAAAATTTTTATGTATCTTAAATAATGAATAAGTATTGTAATATATTTTTGCCACATTGCCCTCCCCAATACACAATATCTTAAAATTTAATACAGTATCAAAATATTTGGTGAGTGCTGACATTTTCCCATACCTCTTACTCTTTACCAGTGCTCATAATGAAAGACATGAGGTACAGTGAGAGATCACAGACATCACTGCATGTCATGCATAAAGTAGGCGGCACTATCTAGCTGTGATGCCAGACATCTACGGCATTTGTTTTTATATTTCGGAGTAATTCCACTTACTCATTTGAGGCACAGCACATCATGTCAACTATACCTACGAGTAACACATTGCGTACTTCCCAGCACCTCCAAAGTATTGTTAAATGCAAATACTAAAGTGCAATATGAACACTTTCCTTCCCAATATAAGTGTATGTCTCCCACATTCCCAATTTTGCTTTGTATTATTACCATTTTTATTGGAGTTATTATGGTAATTGTAGACTGAGGAACCAGCCTTAAATCTTCAAGCTTCTTTATGCACAATGATGTAGGAAGAAGGCAGCTCCAAATAAAAAAATCATAATTTTTAAGTCAAAATAGCTTTCGTAAATGACTAGCATAAAGTCCTTGAATTGGATTTGGTATTGGAAATGATACTGAAGTGGTGAATTAGCAGTTCTATGTATTTTATGGGCCCCGTTGCTGTTCATGACTTTTCTACAAATGGAAAATGAACTGCAATCAAATTTAAATCAGAACCTGCAGAACCAGATATCTCCTTATATCCGGTGGTTGAGGACCACTGCATTAGAAGGTGCAGCATGAAATATGCCTCAATGTACAGTATAACTCGCCTGAAATTCAGGTCAGTTCAAAAAGGCTGTAGCTAAACAGAACTAGGACTGTCTACTAAAGTGATATGTTTCATTTCAGAATTTCAGTACAATTTAGTTGTCTCACAATACCTCAGCCATACAAACCACCCACAGAGAGCTGGGTTCCCAGTCACAATCTCCTGACAATGGGGCTGACAATTTGTGCCACTAGGGAGCCATGTCGTGGGTGTTTATTTACTATTTAAGACATTTAGTTGCCTCCTTCAGTGTCACAATTTTAAACAAAAAAAATGCATCAATCCGTGACTAAACACCCATTGCAGACAACATGATGCAAAAGTAGATTATTTAAAAGGTCTATATCCCATATTTTACTTGCTACCTATATATAGATTCACTTATGACTTTATGTGAGTTTAAGTATTCCCTCATTTCCAGGCATGTAATTTGATGAGGTCTGTTTAGGCTTTAGTCAAAATTATTGCTGTTTGTTTCAGCAATAATGATTGTGGATTCTAAAGTACCCAGAGCTTTGACTCTGGAAAGAAGACAACTGAGAATTCTAGGGATAAGAAACTGGGCTGCGCACAGCAGTTGGAGAGAAGTAAATCCAGTAGTTTAATTGAAATTAAAATTGTAGTTAAATGTGTGAAAGACTAATAGTAAATGGTTCCAATACAAAGTAGATAACATCATGTTTTTATAAATTTTTGCCACTGCAAATCACATTTGGGAGTATCTAGAACAATATTATAATGCCCAAGGAGCATCTTAATTAAAAGCCCTGGGGTCAATACTTTCTCATGTTTAAAATATTTAGTTAAACTGGAAATATATTAAATAATGAAGTTTACTGTTGTTAAAATTTGAGATCCCCACCATTACCCTGTAGTATGATGTGATTCAAAATCAGAAATGATCATTTTTCTAATGTTTTTAAGTCATGGAAGGTTAAGAGTCCCTTTGTGTAAGTTAGAGTGCGTGTTTGATCAAGGTGTACACACAGCACACGCTGTGATCGATCTCGTAGACTCGCATTGTAGATACAATTCATCTCCCCTGACAACAATCTTTGTGCTATTATGGATTTATCCTATCATTTATCACCTGCACTGTCATTTTCCTTATGAACTACACTTCTCTGTAAGAGCAGAACACACTCCTGCACAAAGTGTGTGCTCTACATAAGAATCAGTCTTGATCTATTTTTGCCTACTACAGGGAGCATACAAGGCTGAAAATATAGGAAATATGCTGTTAAATTTTACTTTTTGAAGTCTACAGAAATCTTATGCTTTCTCTCTTTCACCATGTCACTTATAAATGTTACTCACTCCATTGAGAAGGATATGACTTCATTTGTAAAATCCAAGTGAAGCTCATTACTTTAATGACCGATTATTAAGGAGCTCATTTAGACACTCCATCAAATATAGAAACAGTGCCCATTTTGTTGATGGAGTATTCATAATGTTCTTCAATTTTGAAAGGACCATCAATAATGAGGTCCTTCCAAATGATAGACTACACCATGTCAACAAACATCATGAACATCCTCTGTTCAGTTTCATGTTTAAAGGTTATTGTTCACAGTGTTGATGGCAATAGCAGTAGGTTATCAAAAAATACTGGGATCAAGGTAGTTTGTGTTGTGACTATGATTTTAAAAGAGTAAACAGTTGATTGATAATAAATGGCTTCAGCCAACCACTAACCATGAGTGAAAGAAAAGTTTTGGTGTCATTCATAATCTCTGAAAAATGATTGAGAAATTATAAATTCTGTCAGGGTATGTAAACTTACGAGCACAACTGTATGCACAGTCAAACACCGTTAGTTCATCCCTATTTGTCTGGGCACTAAATTTGGCGAGAGGCATGATTCTATTTGAAACGCATTTCACTGACAACCCATTTCTTTGAAAGATAAAAATTTTATTTAAAATTTAAAAATAAGAATAAAGCCCGAAGATTAATGTGCTGATGAAATTGAGCAGTAAAAATGTCAGCAATATCATGCTGCGTCTTTGTCAAGTTGTGATATTGCTGTGATAGATGTAAATTTCCTTTTTTTTTGCATTTTCGTCAGTGATGGGTCCATTGTGCGTTAGTGTCCCCCACCCACCAACAGCAGCAGCAACAGCCGACATACAGCTTTTCATGGCGAGAGGCAAGCTTGGCGAGCTACCGGGGTGAGCTAACATGGTCTTAAGATCTACCCACAAATTTTCAATGATGTTTAAATCAGGGGACTGTGATGGTCATTCTAAAACCTTCAGCTTGAATCTTTTGAGGTCGTCCATGGTGGATTTCAAGGTTTGTTTAGGATCATTGACCTGTTGTAGAAGCTCATCCTCTTTTCAGCTTCAGCTTTTTTTTTTACAAATGGTGTGATGTTTGCTTTCAGAATTTGATGGTATTTAGTGGAATCCATTCTGCAACGTTTCCTGTACCACTGGCTGCAACACAACCCCAAAGCATGATAGACCCACCTCCATGCTTAATGTTTGGCAAGGTATTATTTTTTCCAAACATGCCTTTGCTGATTGTGGCCAAAGTTTTCTATTTTAACTTCATCAGTCCACAGCACTTGTTTCCAAAATTTATCAGGCTTCTGTAAATGTTCTGTTATATCTTCTGATGATGGATTTTATGATGGGAATGGAAGTATGGTTTCCTTCTGCTGACTCTTCCATAAAGAAATCAAATGGGGATTTTGATTTGCCTTTCTGACCAGTATATGAACAGTTTTCTCAGCGAGTTTTCTTGGTCTTTCAGATATCATCTTGACCCCCATCTCTTAAAACCTTATACATTTATTAATCCTTACAAAGAGCTACCAGCTTTGAATAAGACAGCTCAGATGACCAGAGACAGAAACTTCACCAGGGCCTATGGTGGTGTGTGTGCAAATTTTAAGGTCACAGGTGTAGAAGCATACCTTCAGCTTTTTTGAGACATTGTTTAAGACAAAACTCGTAAGACATTAAGAAAATTACAAGCATATTTTTTTGTTTCTTTGTTTTTCGTTGTGTTAGTGAATGTTGTGAATGTAAAACACTAAAAATAAAATAGTCTTAGTATGCTGGGCTTTAATTAGCTATTACAATTCACTGACAGCAGGGTAGCTGATCTTTGGGGAAATTATCCTTCCAACTCCACTGTAATCCAGCCTGACAGCCCTGTTTCCATAAGAGACCTATCATTACTGAGCCTTCGAAACCCACAAGGGTCAGGCAGGTGTCTGCAACTGCTCAAAATGCACTCTGAGCAAAAAAATAGTGGAGTCTTCACTATAAAATTTAGGCTGTTGGCATATGACAATTTCAAATACAGCCAGCTATACTCACTAAATTGCACACTTCTTAGTAAGACTTTATCTCTTATATCTCTTTAGCTCTGGAAAATGTTATTCAGTTTTCATCCTTCATCCTTTCATCCTTCTATTTTACACACAGTCCCCAGAAAGAGTATATTTGGTATTGTAGAAAATGTAGCAGTTACTTCACTGGTGGAAAACTATTGTGTCAAATATATGTATATTTTGTATTGAAAAAATTATGATACCTTTTATGATAGCTGAATAAATTCAGATGTTGCATATAAATCAGGACATCTGTCTGTGAATTAAATCTCAGACAGAGACAGTGGCTCATGCATAAAACTGACCCTAAGCACACTTCATCATACCAAAGAATGGTTAAAGAATAATACAATGAATGTTTTGAAATGGCAAACTCCTAAGCTAAACCCAAAAGAAATATTGTGGAAGGAACTGAAGCAATCAATAATGTGAAAAAAAAACATCAAAATCCCACAGCTGAAGTTGTTCTGTACAGAAGAATGGGCCAACTGTTTAATACAGTATATATATATTAGCCTTTGCCTGTTTTCCTACTTGGTCTTTTTGTAATTTATCCTTTGCCTTGTTCTAGTATTTTGTAAGCCCTTTTTTGGTAACCTTAGATCTTGCTTTGTATTTTTGGTAATTATTTGTTTTTTGTGTTTGTTTTTATTCAATAAATTATTGACCTGTTGATATATTTATAACCTGCTTTCAACCATTTTAAAACCGTTAGTTGCTAGTGATTAGAAATAAGTGAGATGAGTGTAAAGTCTGATATCTCTGCTAGTTATTCAGGGACCAATGAAGCTGAACGACCCTACTATTGATCACATAGACGCTGAAAGACTTCTTGTGACAAAGGGTTAGTTACATATTTGACTGAGGCTACTTTAGGTCAGCTATCACTAGAAGCGCACTCTCCTAAAACACAACAGATGTTTCTCAACCATTGTAGGCTGGCCCAAACAACAACAACAACAACAACAACAACAACAACAACAACAACAACAACAACATCAACAATAAAAATAATAATTAATTGTATTATTATTAGTAGTAGTATTATTATTAGTAGTAGTAGTAGTAGTACTAATAATAATTTGAATAATAATTAGTTTTATTGTTGTTAATAATATGTATTAATAATAACCACAATCCTCATCATAATGATCATAGTTTATGTTCTTTCTTCCAAAATGTTTAACACCATAGACTTTACACTCACACTTCAAAGTTATGGTCACTTAGTTCAAAGTTCATGTTATCTTGAGGAAAATAGAATCTTAATTTTTATTGTACTGCACAGTTTGTTGTCTTAGTCGTCGTCATCATTGTTGTGGGTGTAGTTTTTATTAAAATTATAACAATACATTATTAAAAGTAATTGTTATAAGTAATTGCAAATTTTAAGAATGAGTATTTCAGTATCGGTTCAAAAATGTCTCCAATGAATACACAAAGAGTTTCAGTCAGACCAGCACCACACATTGCAACTGTGTTACTCTAACTGTCATATCTTTCACCACCAACCAACGTTCCTATACATCTGAGTCACATGACCCTTGTGTCAAATAAGAGGAAGTAAAAAAAATGCTGATGAGTGAATCATGTGAGGTTATCATTAAGCTTGCTTTGAAGAACCATAGTCATCTCCTGTAAATATTTGCAGGGTAGTATAATAATTTGTTTATCATTCATTACTGAAACAAAAAAGCAACATACCTTTGTTATACATGTTGGTAGGAACCTGCACCACGCTGAGGCTGAGATTAACTGAGAGATTGTTGAAATGGTCATTGGGCTGCAGAATGAACTCTCCTCCCAGCTCCACATTGTTCCCTTCCTCGTCCAGCTCATTTATGAGGACAGCATTAAAATATTCATACTGGGGAAAGGAAAAATCCAAAGTCAGAAAGGATGACAACACACACATTTTTTCTTTGATTAATGCTGAAACACACTGTGATACAATTTAAATCTGGAATAGGTTTTTAAAGTTCACACTTGGTTCTAGGTTTGCTGTGAACATGTCCACATGTACCATAACCCCATACTGTTTACAGTGTTCATAAATCCCATTATTACTTATACACAGTACGATGCCAAAATGTTTAACACCATAGACTTTACACTCACACTCCAAAGTTATGGTCACTTAGTTCAAAGTTCATGTTATCTTGAGGAAAATAGAATCTTAATTTTTATTGTACTGCACAGTTTGTTAATTGTCTAGTCTGTGATAAAGGCGCCCAAGTAAGAACTTCATTGTATTCTATACACTCTAATTTTACTTATCACAATAAAACTATGAGTCATCAAATCTTTGAATCCTAATCTCACTTTCCTCAGTGGCACATTTGGTTTACAGTTCTTTTAAAAACTAATAAACCAATCAGCAGAAATAATGAAACAATACATGATCAACCTCGGCTTATGCGATGTTTGGCGTTCTTGTCACCCCACTCACAAAGAATATACTTTCGTTTTGCCAGTTCACCACTCACACTCACGTATTGACTTCTTTCTTGCCAACAACTCAATCATGAAGAACATACGTGACACACAAATTCACCCCATTACGATCAGTGACCCTGCTCCCGTCACTATGACAATGACTGTTAAAGCAGGAGCACCACCATTTAGGAGGTGGAGATTAAATACATCATTGCTTACGGATCCAGAATTTATAGAATTCCTTAAAAAATAATGGAAAACATTCATAGAAACAAACAACCTGCCTGGCACCTCTCCATATGTACTCTGGGAAACAGCAAAAGCAGTAATACAAGGTAGAAAAATTTAATACTCGTCACATAAAAAAAGAAAGAACATAAACTTGAGATTGAATTAGAGGAGAAAATCAAAGAGTTACAAGCAGCGATTGTCACCTCACATGAGGAATCCTTAAGGAATGAGCTAATGAGCTCTAAAATAAAATAAAATTAATTAAGAAATTTCAGAGTTTCAGCTACAGCAATTACGCCTGGAAAACTTTGAAAATAGTAACAAATCAGGTAAATTTCTAGCAAACCAGCTTAAACAGAATAAAGAAA
>JBBIGC010000018.1:5194493-5206917 GCA_037576955.1 Lepidarchus adonis | reverse complement strand
GAGAGAGAGAGAGAGAGAGAGAGAGAGAGAGAGAGAGAGAGAGAGAGAGAGAGAGAGAGAGAGAGAGAGAGGCAGAATAGATTACGAAGCCAATTTCACCAGGCTGAGAAGGAGCTCTGGTGTGAGTAGATAAGGAGCGGCTCTATCTCTCTTCGCTGCCAGCCAAATATGTATCCAACAGCCACACACACGCATGTATACACACACACAAACAGATCCGGGCATGCCGCCGCTGAGGAGGCTTCACCCTACAGCAGGCTTGCCGTTATTTTTAGGTATGTGGAGTTGTTCTAAGTAATTACCTTTTTGTCTCCAGTGTCTTCTTCCTAAATGCCAAATGCAGAGTCACTACAGAGCATAACTTGACTCTAAGGTTGGCCTCAAGTGAAGCAGCCAATTAGGCACTAGCTTATCGCTAATCAAAATTAAGCAGAGCAGCTACTGATGTAGCCTGACCTGAAAACTTATCTGGGTCATGCCCACAATGAGAACCTAGTAAAAGTAGAATAAACCAATCCATCATTCTGAAACGCTGCCAGTGTAATGCAGCTTTTGGTTTACTTGAGAATGTCCAGGCTGTGCATAGCAAAACATGCTAACACACTGCAGCATTCAGTATGCTAATATGTTTACTCGTACTATATAAAGAAACACAATGCTGCCTTTATTACTGGATGCAATATTTTCTTGTGAGCATAAGAAATGATAATGTGATAGAAGTAAACTAAAGTTCACTCTTTCACTGTGAAACGTTTATGTTAAGATTTGCATACAAAGTAATTTCTGTTTAAACAGCTGTTTCTAGTAGCTGGCTAATCAAGTTAGCTATTTACAGAACTCTGTGGTTTGTTTTCATGGCTCAAACAAAATAAAGACCAACCTTGCATCAAATCAGTTATCATTCTGAATCACCCAGTAAGCCATGTTGTCTTCATCATCTTCCAGAAACCGAGTGATGGATCACATGATCCATTGCCTGTGCTTTGATGGGCTTTTTCATGAAGCTTATTTGAGATACTTGCAACTGTTTAATATGTTCACACTGTATAAAATGTTCACAGTAAAGCCTAAGAACATGGTCCATGATTTTTCACACCTTGCCGTTTCAGAAGGGAACCAAGTGCAGAACAAGGATGGAATCAGAATGTTTGACAATATCTGTGAAGCATCTACATCAGTCTCAGCTTCAGAGTTGATATATAATTTATATACAATGTGTATGTCTTCTTTGCATATTGTGCAGATATTCCACCTTAATAAACTGAATGTAGAGACTAATCCATGAGGTAAAAAACAGCAGCACAGGAAAAAGTATAATAAATAGCAAAAAATGTAAAATTGTTACGCAGTTAAAAAATAATATCATGTAGCAACCTACTGCTGTCTCAAGCTGGCTGGCATGTTCATTGCTAGTTCAGGTTAAAATTTTCAGACAGATTTGTAATTTCAATTGGATCTGACATCATATTGTTAAAATATTAGGTAGTATGATTTTTTTTTCTTGTTGACTTGCCCACCCCTATCTGACTCATTTGGAGATTTGATTGCTGTTAGGACAAGGTCCATACATCACTAGGGAATGTAATAATGATGAAAGACAACATTGGTGAAACTGGATGCAGTTTCTGTTACATATTGGGCTTAAGGAGAACAAAACAACTTTTAAAATAATAATTAAAATGTAAAAAAATTAAGTTGAGATATAACTACAAACATAAAAAATGTGTAAAAAATGTAGATCTTCTCAAGAGCTATGTTGTTTTAGGGCTGTCACTGGGCAACACGGACTTTCAACTCTCTCTACAGATTATGTATTGGATTGAGGTCTGGAAACGGACTACGCCACTCCAGAACCTTAAAATGCTTCTTACAGAGCCATTCCTTGGTTCCCCTGGCTGTGTGCTTCAAGTCATAGTCATGTTGTCAGCCTAAACCCATCTTCAATGCCCTGACTAAGGAAAGGAGGTTGTTGCTCACAATACCACAATACATGGCCCTATTCATCCTTTCCTTACAATGGATCAGTCATACTGTCCCCTTTGCAGAAAAGTAGTCCCAAAGCATAATGTTTCCACCCCCATGCTTCACAGTGGGTATGGTGTTCTTGAGATGCAACTTAGCATTCTTCCCCCTTCCAAACACAGCAATTGTGTTTATACCAAAGAGTTCCATTTTGGTCTCATCTGACCACAGCACATTCTCCCAATCCTCCTCTGGATCATCCAAATGGTTTCTGGCAAACTTTAGACGGGTCTGGACATGTGCTGCATAAGCAGGATTTTAATCCATGATGACATAGTTTGTTACTAATAGTAACTTTGTTACCAGCTGTCTTCACCTCCTCACCGTTCTCAAGATCATTTGTACCTACGAGGTGAAATCTTGCATGGAGCCCCAGGTTTAGGGAGATTGTCAATGATCTTGTATGTATTTAATTTACTAATAATTATTCCAACAGTTTGCCTATTGTAGATTGGCTCATCCCAGTCTTGTGCAGGTGTACAATCTTGTCCCTGGCCTCAATAGACAGCTCTCTGCTTTAGGCCATGGTGGAGGTTGGAGTCTGATTGTTTAAAGGTGTGGACAGGTGTCTTTTATACAGATATTCTCTCTTTCACCTTTGAAGTGAACCTAGGATGAACATTACAGACTCTCTCATCATTTTAAGTAGGACAACTTGCAGAATCTGTGGCTGCCAAATACTTTTTTGCCCTACTAAATATTTTTTCGAGTTTCCAGTTAAATTGCTTTTGTTGAAGACATTTTTCCCTTTTTAATTAATATTTCTGCTCACCTGTGGATATTACCATGGCTACCACTTTCCCATCACTGTCACCAAGAGTGTCAATGGTCATGTGCTTTCAGTGGTCTGGTCTGGAAGAATAACAGTGGGTGCACCTGTGCCCTACTACATTAAATCATTGCCAAGGTACTCAGACAAGATGCCATTCTGATTACTTGCTCCATTTTGGCCAGGTTATTACTGCCATAAAGCTTCACTGCCACTAAGAGATTGGACTTTATCTTAGAATTACTGTAGTAGATTGTGTGATTAGGCCAATCAGATAAGACTGTAGTGAGGCTTTGTCCAACCACTTTTACAATGCATTTTGTGATCTGAAATTGTAGTAGTTTAGGAGTTACAGAGTTGGATTAGGAAAAGCATATATGTTTTGTTTATCCTGTAGAACACAGTACATTTTCTTTTTCTAAAGCCTCTGAGGTTATACAAAATACGTTTTTTTTTTTAAAAAAAACTCATTTTAACCAAAACGTTTTATATGTAAAAATGCTAGTGATCCAGGGCAACATACACAGTGAGCAGTTGGGGAGCAAGATCAGACTTCACTCAACTGGACTAATCATTCAGTTAGCATGGATGACATGAATACCTGACTAATTTCACCCTTAAATTAACTGCTAATCCTAAAGGTTTAGATACTTTTACAGCTTACACACATGCAATAATGTATTGTTTCCTCAATAAATAAATAGCCAAGTATAATATTGTGTCTCATTTGTTTAATTGTGCTCTCTTTATGTACTGTATATGTGTGTGCACCAAAGTGAATGCACTTTGAATGCATGCATAGACTCATGCATGCAAATGTCAGAAGCTGAAACAGGTGTACGCGTGGGTTCAATGACACATGGGAGAGAGAGAGCGAGACAGAGAGAGAGAGAGAGAGAGAGAGAGAGACAGAGAGAGAGAGAGAGAGAGAGAGAGAGAGACAGAGAGAGACAGAGAGAGAGAGAGATGAAAGATGCACAGGAGACAGTATAGCTGTGTAATATTAGAATCTCTTCAGGTTTGATATAAGACTTTTTGTTAGTGTGTGTGTGTGTGTGTGTGTGTGTGTGTGTGTGTGTGTGCGTGCATGCGTGCGTGCGTGTTTCTTCCCATATGCATGTGCACATGCAGGCATCAACATATTGATATGAAATATGAAAAGACTGTATTCCCTGAGGCAGTTTGAGAAGAAAGTCATTTAAATCCTGCATTCTGGCACATGAAGAGGACCTCAATAAGCAAATGGGCTCACATCTAAAAAGACAATTATTAGCCAACAGGCTGAAAAAACCACAAGGGAGATAAACAAGCATTTTCCTGTTTCAGAAAGATGTTCTCTCTTAATGCGAATTGACGAGCTACTCGTTCATTTTCAGCTCAAGATTTGCAAAGTCGAGGCTGAAAACAGCTTGATGAAAAACATTCCTACACTAATGATACAAATCTCTGTGTCAATGGAATTTCCACACACCTGCTTTGCTTTTGTTGGAGTCAACATTACATGCTTTTACAGTGTGTACCATTGAAAGATTGACAGGTCTGTACAGGTCTGTTTGTTGCAGAGGCTTGCCTGATTTATATGACTTGGCTGTGGGCGAGAACTGTGTGTATCTAAATACTACAACCCTGCCAGAGTGCTTTATAGGTAACTGGTGCTACAGCAAAGTAGCTGTCCATGGTGCTGCAGTAGCTTTCTATGTTACAGAGAGTGAACCTAACATAAGCTATCACTACAATATACCTGGCCTTCATTTTGGGCCAAAACTTGGTTTAAACATTAGTAATATAAAAACATTTCTATTATAACACCAATTTAGAGTAGTATCTGGTGAACCATGTTTGACCTTGCGAGTGCATTGTAGGCTAACACACTAACACATTGCTCTCCAAAACCATCAAGAGCTGGGTCTCAATCTTAACCGTTCCAGATCGTCATGTCACCCAGATTCACCCAGACTTTCTAGCACCTGACACACATGACAGTAAGCTCTGTAAAACTGGGTGAAACTGGTTCTGACACTCCCATTCTGTTCTGAAACTGTATAAAGTCCCTGATGACCATGGTTTAATGTGCTCAAAAATACTCAGGGCAATTGTAGCTAAACAATTCTCTATAAAATTCTATTTTTAGTTATTAGTTTTACTAAAATTGTAATTGCTCTCTCTCAAATAAAATCATTCAAATTCACTGGGCGACCTGACCTCTCCTTGAAGAACATCAACACTCACAACACCACATCCTTGTAGACAGTTTTATTAGTACATTAACATTAAGTTAATGATGCACAAGAATACTTTGGCCATGCCAAATAAAAGGACCTGTGCATAGTCCTACTTGTGTTTATCTGCCCAAAACCTTTTATATAGCATTTAAATATATAAACAGAAATTTTACAGAAAATATTACAGAAATTAAGTTAAAGTTTTAGTGTATTTAGTGTATATTTTGTGTTTTGTTGACTTAAGACTATGTGGCATTTTACTAAACGAAGATCAATAGTCTCTCACATTATTGTTTATCAAACAATAACATTTCATGCAAATAAACATTTGATCCTCAGTGTTAATGAGTACATGTAGTGCACATTATATTATTTCATATCTTTATGTATACATACCTGTAGCTTAATGTCTGTACTGTCCACAAGTCACAGCTCCAGGCAATTACCTTAGCCAGTTTGTACTAATAGCACCTAAAAATTATAGTTTCCCATTTAAAGCTACAAAACCAGACACTTATTGACAATGCACACCAATGTCTAAGTGGTGTTGCTATGGTGAATGGCTGCTGTTGCTATGGTAATGTAGGAATGTTACTCACCTGCAGGTTAGGATCTTCTTCATGCTGCAGGTGGGCCTCTTCTGCTGCCTCTACCAAACGCTAGCATTAAAGACAAAGAGAGAGAGAGAGAGAGAGAGAGAGAGAGAGAAGAAGAAGAAGAAGAAGAAGAAGAAGAAGAAGAAGAAGAAGAAGAAGAAGAAGAAGAAACATATAAATGAACATTTTAAGAAAGACTTTGTGAATTAAGGCACATCTACTTTTCTGTGTCAATACAATAGTGTAAACTGCCTACACACTATTGGAGGAGAACACTAACGAGCAACCAGAGTGTCTCTACTGCCATTAAATAAGCCACTTGGAGGCCACCCAACTTGAATGAGATACGGACATTAGGATGTAACTTGCAAGCTAATGTTTGCCTTCTAGGGTTCAGTTTTTATGTCTTATGCATTCATGCATTGTATATAAATATAAAGGAGCACTCAATTGAGATCCCACATCTGGCAGGAATCTAATCTATCTCACTGATATTACTGTGATTAAAATGTGTTATTGGAGTATCAGTATCTTTTTAAAATCTTCTTCAGTTTACATTAGGCCATAATAACAGAAATTTGCAGTAGGGTCCTCGAGTTACAAAAGGGTTCCGTTCCTCTGAACACGATGTAACACAAATTTCATCATAAGTCAAAACTCATGCATGTACTGATGGCATATATTTATTAAACATGAACAAGTAGCACATATATACAATGCCCTCCATAATTATTGCCACCCCTTAAAATAAATTTATATTGCAGAAGCATACTCTCACACTAAAAATTATAGAAAAATGTAACCTTCAGCTCAAGTGAATGTTAAGGGAAAGAAAAAATATTATTTTTCATAAAATCACCTGTTCCATAATTTATTGGCATCCCTAACAATTCCTAGGAAATAAAGTGTAATTGAAATATTTCTGTCATTTCTACAGTAGTTTACAAAGTTGATCAGAGTCTCTAGGAATATTTAATTAGTAATTCATCACTTGCTGTTTCCTTGGGTTATAAATATGACGTGACACAGAGGCCATTTCTCTTATCCACTCTTCAACATAACAAAGACAAAGGAACACACCATTCTAGTAAAGCAGATGTGTGTCGATCTTCACAAGTCAGGCAATGGCTACAAGAAAATGTCCACTCGCCTGCAGCTGCTCATATCTACTGTCAGAGGAATCATTCAACTGGAATTTGTTCAACTGGGCTTCAACTGGGACTGTGTGCTTTGGTCAGATGAGACCAAGATGGAGCTTTTTGGCAACAAACATTCTAAGTGGGTCTGTAGGAACAGCATACAGAACAGCACCTCATGCCCACTGTAAAGTATGGGGGAGGATCGGTGATGCTGTGGGGCTGTTTCTCTTCCAGACGCCCTGGGAACCTTGTTAGGGTGCATGGCATCATGAATGCTCTGAAATAACAGGACATTTTAAATCAAAATCTGGCGGCCTTTGCCCGAAAGCTGAAGATGGGTCGTCACTGTGTCTTTCAGCAAGATAATGACCCTAAACATGTGGCCAAATCTACACAGAAATGCTTCACCAGATACAGAATGAAACTCCTCCCATGGCCATCTCAGTCCCCAGACCTCAACCCCATTGAGAACCTGTGGAGTGAGCTGAAGAGGAGAGTGCAGAGAAGAGGACCCAGGTCACTGGATGATTTAGAGAGATTGTGCAAAGAGGAATGGTGGAAGATTAGGTGCTGTTTTGTTGGCAAAAGGGGGTTGTACAAAGTATGAACATCAAGGTTACCAATAATTGTGGAACAGGCAATTTTACGCTAAATAAATATTTTTAGTCAGTTTTTTTTCCTTGAAATTCTTTTGAATTTTCAGTGTGAGAGTATGCTTCTTGCAATAAAAATTTAATTTATTTTAAGGTTTTTACACATCTTTACCAGGGGTTCCAATAATTATGGAGGGCACTGTAGCTAGCACGAATCTCTCTCGTAGGCATTTGTTGTTATGGAAAACAGGCGTAAAAGAGGTGGAAAGAGAGTTGCTTTCTGGATCACATACAGCAGTAATGAAGTAAAACAGTTCCTAAACTTTACTGTAGAGTTTGCCTTACGCTTGGGAGCCATAATGAAGTTTCCAAACAAGCAACACAAACAAAAGAGCGCGAATGGCACAACGTCAGCTCCTTTGTATAGTGCTGCACAATGCAGAGTGTATTTCAGCTCAGCTCGCCAACTACTTCCTGCGCAAACATATCCACAAATCACTGTCAAATGTGACATAACATATATATATTTTTTTCATCAAAATGTGGTATTGTACCCCTGAACAGTATTAATGAAAGATGTGGAGCTCACATGCTGTCTCAATTTTGCCATATTATTAAACCCAGCAACAAACAAGTATTCCTCCTTTTGGATGCTTGAAGACATAAAGAAGTAATTGGCTTATCTTTCTTAACTCTAATAATCAAATACAGATGACTATTTAACATTTAAAAAATAAATGTGTAGAAAACACGGTGGCATATTAAATGGATAAAAAAAAATCTGCTAGCACATTACAGCAGTTTGATTACACCACATACACATAACAACATGGTTGCCTTTAATATGTCAATCACAGGGCCAGAAATTCTAGGGGTAACCCTCAGCACACAGGACAAATCACCTGTGCATCTGCAGTGTTTCTTTTCAAATTTGTCTTATGTTATGTTTTCAAAAGTAAAGTTGTAATTTGGCTAAAATGTATGCACATGTCTTTATACAAACCCATACCCCAGTGTGACTTTCCCTCATTTGCTCAACTGCTTGGAGGAAAGCAGAATATTGTTTGGCTTTATCGCAATCATCCGTCAGAAAAGTATGAATATAAAATAGGACTTTAGAAACAATATCCCTCTTGTTCTTTCATTGTCTCCCACGTTATTTAAATACATTATAAAACTAATCACACTGCACAAAAACATCCCCACATTTTCATTGTGTCATAAACACTCACTTTCAAAAATAGGATATAAAAGGATATAAATCAGAATTACTGCTTAAGAAGCCTGCGATTTGAGTTTCTTGGTTTCTCCTTTCTCCTGATCCAGTTTTTAGGTACACCTGCTTATAATAACTGGTGTTTGTGTGTGTGTGTCCAAGAGAACACAGAAACCTGAGGCAGCAATAGCAGGTCACAGAGACCTGGTGCCCAGATGACAAAGAAAAACACCTGCTATAGTGCTAGAGAGAGAGAGAGAGAGAGAGAGAGAGAGAGAGAGAGAGAGAGAGAGAGAGAGAGAGAGAGAGAGAGAGAGAGATTAAGCATTCTTCATTCAAACTATAGTTAAACACTAGAAGATTAAAAACACTACACAAGATTAAAGACACTTTCTAAAGGAAAATGAATTAACAAACCATTGTGTGTAGTGTTTGTGTGTGAGAGCTTATGTCTAAAGAAACGGGTGCTGTCAGGATCAAATGGTGAAGTGGAAGAGATAAAAATTAAGGGCAGCATTTTCAAATGTCTGATGGAGTGCAGTCTCACTCTCCAGCTAAATGCCAGCAGCCTTGTGTGTGTAGTTGCATGTGTTTGCACAGATAAGACTTTTGTTATATCTGCCGAAGTTATGACAGCTTTCTCTCCACAACAGAAAACCCTTGACCTATAACACCAACAAACAGTCCCATCAACTTACTCCTCCAATCAATGCCCATCACATCCATCGTCCAATTACAGGCAGATTTGTGCTCTCACTTCTTCAATTCTCAAGATTCCTCATTTAAATGTCAGCAAGAGAGGTTTCCCCGTAGGGCTTCATTTTAGTTTGTCAGAGTTTATTTACATCCGAGGAGCACTTTAAAAGCTTTCCTGGGGTCGTTTCATCACCTTACTGAAGAACAACCAATACTGAAATATTAATTAGATTCTTTATTAATGTCTAGGATTTCATAAAAACAGTGGATGTCATGTATAGTATACTAATAAAAAGCTTCTATGTATAAACAAAAAAGGTCTCAAATGTAACAATACTGAAACCCTTTTAGGTGCTACGTATATAGAGGAAGTTTAGAAAATATTTATATCATACAGAGCAATTTATCCAAAAAAAGAACTGTTTATTCATTGAAATGGAATTAAATTGAACATTTTAAAAAGTTCATTCAATTTGAATCAGACTAACTGAGAATGATTCTACCACTGCTGTTATTTAACAGCATTTACGTATATACAGTAGGTACACAGTCTATAATGTAACAGCAGACCTGCAGACTGGTGATGTTCTGAAGAAGAATTGTTGTCCCAACGAAATCTTTCTGATTAACAGCTACGATGGAACATTCAAATAAGCAAACTGGAATTTGTTCAAAATGAACACTTAAACATAAGGCAGGCTGTGAAATGCTTTACACACTTTCTAGAATTAATTAAATATGAAATTATTTAAAAAGTATATTTTACAAGCTAAGCTGGATATAAAATATAGTGAAAATGTTAGGACACCACATTAAATATTCTGTTCTTTATTAAGGAATGTTCACAAATCAATGTTAAATCTTGTTTTTTAATATCTGGAACATAAAGTTTCATTCAGGAAAAGATATCAACAAAATGTGTATTCTAACGGAGGTAAAAGCCTTAATAGCTAGTGTTACCCCCTTTTTATTGAAATAACCATAGTGAGATGCTTCCTGAAGCTATCTACCAGAAATTTTGTCTCACTCCTGAATGCAGAATTCTTTAAGCTATGAGATGTTTGAGGGGTTTCTTGCATGTACAGCCCATCTCAAAGCCATCCCACAGCATCTCAATTGGGATTAAGATCTGGGCTTTGACTCAGACACTCCAGGATTCTCCATTAAATCCCTTACCAGACTTATAAGCTGCTACAATCTTCTTTCTGAAGGCTCTTTTGATCTCACCATGTGTTCACTTTCACTTAAATAGTCAGGAGCACACCAAACTAAATGTCTGAGGTTTAAATGGGGCAAACCTCCCTCAAAATGCTGAGTAACGTTTTAATAATTTCCCCCTAATGAGCTACATCTGTGTGTAATTTGTTTTGTTGTATTGCTTGAATCTCCGAGTATTGTTAAAATTGAGATTCAATATCCATATGTCCAAGAATGTTAAAAAAAAAAAACACACAGGGTATCCTAATTGTTTCACATAACTGTAGTTTATGAAATGCTCAGCGCATTGATAATATGCTCACATTTGCTTTAAAATTGTATAAAATCAACTTTTAAGTCTGTGTGATTTGGTGGGATAGCTGTTATGTTATTTGCAATAATGCACTATTGCTATGAAAGTGATGCCCCACCTGTGAGATTTCCTGTGGATAATTCCTAAATAGTAACATCCCACTAGTGGGATTTAAAATACAGTGTTAGAGTGTTTAAAATGCTGATGCAACAATCAGGTTTGCTTCTGCTTATTTATCAAAATCTGACACAACAAACAGTATATCCCAAAGCACAGCCAGAACATGGTGAAAAGGTAAAGAGATAAAAGATGAAGGGTTGTGTTAATCAGTCCCAATTACACATACATTAAATCTACAGTCTTATGCAAATGTTTGAGCACCCCTTAATAAATAATAATGTTTTTATTTTTCATTTTTGTTCAATTGATGGCATAAACAGTAACTATGTATCTATGTTTGCTGAAAATATTGTGGATATTATTTCATGTCCTAGAGAGACTGTGTTTACATCTTTTCAATTAAAAATGACCAAAATATTATCTATCAATAGGTGGCCAAACTTTTGCATAAGACTGTATAAATAGTCAAGTCAAGTCAAGTCAATTTTATTTTTACAGCGCTTTTTACAATGGACGTTGTCACAAATGACTTTTGGACGTTGTCCATTACTTTAAATAATCCATAACATTGAACATCCCTAACAGTCTCTCTCTCTCTCTCTTTCTCTCTCTCTCTTTTTCTTTCTCTCTGTCTCTCTCTCTGTCTCTTTCTCTCTCTGTCTCTCACACTTTCACTCTCACTTTCTCACTTTCACGCTGAGCTACTCTGAGCTTCCAGCTCCGGATTCATGTCTCACTCTGCTGCCCGGATCATGATGAGGAAGATCATCTGTGATTACCCCTCACGCCTACTGAAGAGAGCAGCATGGACAGAAAGCCTGATCTCCCCTAAGGAACTGCAGCTGCCTCTTCACATTAAACTCCTGATTTTATTTATTCATAATTTTCTTCTCTTTTTATCACTCTCCGGTGTCGACCAAAGAAGGATGGGTTCCCCTTCTGAGCCTTGGTTTCGCTCAAGGTTTCTTCTTATTTAGGGAGTTTTTCTTGCCACTGTCGCTTTGGCTCATTGGGGCCTTGGACCCAGATTCTATAATCTCTGTAAAGCTGCTTTGTGACAATGTCAGTTGTAAAAAGCGCTGTATAACTTGACAATTATCTCATAAAGTTTGGCATAAAATTCCAAACCACAACTCTTTACATGCAATCACTTGCTTATTGTGGATTGTTTTAAAACAGCTTCAATGATCTATGAATTGTTCACTCATTTTCTCACTCAAAATTTTTTTCAATGTGATGTAGGCATCGAATTCTAAATTTGCTGATCACTGAAAATACAGATTTTTTTTTCATCAGAAGATTATGAGTCTGAGCTCCAATTATGCCTTGGCCATTCATAAGTGGGACAAATAAACTATCTAGTTTTTTGTGTGTATGTGGTGTTTTTTTAAAATTCAAAACAAAAAAATATATTTGGGTTAACATTTGACTCAACAAAAAAGTTTAAGTTGATCTCTAGTAATAATCATTTACATTTACATTTATTCATTTGGCTGACGCTTTTGTCCAAAGCGACTTCCAGGTTCAGGAAACAATCAAGC
>JBBIGC010000018.1:5166069-5180853 GCA_037576955.1 Lepidarchus adonis | reverse complement strand
TGTGTGTGTGTGTGTGTGTGTGTGTGTGTGTGTGTGTGTGTGTGTGTGTGTGTGTGTGTGTGTGTGTGTGTGCACAACAATGCATGAACTTCAGAGGATAGGGCATTTTTTAAATGCCCCTCTGCTGGTTGCTCCCTGCTGTGTCACTAAGACATAAGGCTATGTGGCTAATCTTCACCATACAGGTCACACTGAGGCTGCCCATGATATGCCCTAAGGCCCACACTCTCCCAAAGTCAAGCAAGCATGACAAACTAAAATTGGGACTTGAACTATTCATGCTAACATACACACAATGAGGAATTTCAATTTGCCATTTCATCTCATAATGTGGTTTAAAAGTAGGCTATAAAATTCCAGCAAAGCCTGATCACACAGACAAACATAGCTGATGTTTTTATGGCTCAAACCTGCCTGTGTCTGTGGACCTCAGAAAAAGAGTTGTTAATGCCCAGAAATTCCAAAACCATCTCTAAAGAATTTGGACTTGACTAATCATTTTGAAGAAATGGAAAAAATCAAGATCATTGTTACAACTGTAAAGCATGTAATAGCCCAACAGATTATAAAGGAACACAGGGTCATTTCTATGTAACATCTGGAGACAGCTGAACAGCAATGGTATGTTTGTTAAAGAAAGAAGGAGAAAGCCACTACTTTTCTCCCAAAATATTGTTGACTGTCTACAGGTTGATCCTGTGGACAGAATCAGAAAGGTACTGGAAAAATGTTATGTGGATGGATGAATTCAAAATTGGCTTAAATGAGGAGAGTTGCACAAGGAGGTTACAGCAGATAAGGAAAGCATAGGTTCACTTACTTTTGCCACACCCAAATATGCCACTGGATGGTTTTTTAATAAATATATATAATATTTAACTAGAAAATCAAATGATATTTTAAGTCACATTCATATAATAATATAGACAATGTTAAAGGTTTCACAAACTTTAAAGCAGCAATGTATATATATGGCAATAATTAATGGATATCATGGCAAACGTATGCCCATATACAGTATATGCCAGTTAGTACAATAATTCATGCCCTTATGTGTATTGTACATGCCCATATATATGCATGTTCAAACATTAATTAAGATATTGTGCATTTTATTTTGCCCCTACACACATATTTGGAGTTTTTCAGAAGATGGTAGCATTCTGAGGTCTCCAGATTTACAATGGGTTGTGACCTCCATACAAGAATGCTTTTTATCTAACCAAACATGGAGCTCACAAAAT
The DNA here is from genome assembly GCA_037576955.1 of Lepidarchus adonis. Taxonomy (NCBI): domain Eukaryota; kingdom Metazoa; phylum Chordata; class Actinopteri; order Characiformes; family Lepidarchidae; genus Lepidarchus; species Lepidarchus adonis. Next base: position 5,179,609 of record JBBIGC010000018.1, on the reverse strand, counting down.
TCCAAACTTGATTAGACCTGGGTTTTATGGTCAGGCAGTTTTTGACAACAAATGTCATGAATGTTTGGGAACATTGTATCCAATGCCTTGGGAACCATGTGAGGTGTTATGAGAGAATTTGGTTATATGTTTAGGGACCTAATGTTGTAACTGATCGAATGGAATAGGTAATGAAAACATTGATGGTGGTGCTCTACACAATTAGAGGCACTGGTTTTCTTTGTGCTTCTCTGTGTGCCACTTGTCAGTTTTTTTCCACAAGTTTGCCATTTGTATGGATCCCACTCTAGTCTAATCACCTTAACCCTGCTGAGCTCAAATGACCAGAGGACAAGATCTGAATTTATATGTTACATATAGTTTTGTTATAAATGTTTTGATCAGGGATTCTGTTTCCTTTGGCTATACAGTATTTAACTCAATTAAACGCTAGATTTTCTCCTCTTATGGTCAATGTGTGATTAAACTGACAAGCCACCATCTGAAAGTGTCAATAATAAAGGACTGTACATTTGCATTTGATTGAGGAATGTCCAAAACATGACAGCATCATAGAAAACATTGATGGAGATATATGTGGTGGACCACATATATATTTAATTCACTATTCCTTCAGTTAGCAGTTTTGCAGCAGAATTTTTCAAATAGAATATTACTGCTTAAAATCTAATTTCTCAAAAATCTCAAAAATTCCATTTTTCCACATTGTATTTTGAATGGACATTATATCACTGTATATTGTTAAGTTTATTTCATAACACTCATAAAAACTTCTCTGTTTTCATCATTTGTACATATATGAAAAATGTTAATGGATATGCTGTTTTGTGCCTCACCTCATGCCTTACATTCTTGGCACAACTAGATGACAAAATTTTCTTTTAAATACATTTCGAGAATGTATTCCTGCACACACTGCAGTATAAAATAGTATACACAAAATCTACAGCTTCCTACAGTTTCATATTCAAATAGGTGAGACCCTTTCTGTTATTTTTATGCCCTCTCTCTCTTACACACACACATACACACAAGGATGGTACAGTGATTAATGAATGAGGGAATCTTCATCCCAGTGAGGGACTCGGCCTCGATGCTGCTCCTTTCTGCTAATTTAACGCATCACTGATGCCCTGGATCCCTAAGCTTGGTCTCAAAACAGCTGCCTTACATACCCACAGTCATACACACACAACCTCACACAGAACAGGGCAATGTACAATTCTACTCTTTAGATTGTGGAACAATTCTATAATAAAATGTAAAATAAATAAGCCTACCATACATCAAGGCCAAAAGTCTTACTGGAGATCTTGCATTCAGTTTTCTTATAAGTGATAAAGCCCTTCCCACCTACAAGACTTCTCCATCTAATGAACAGACTGCTTGTTGAATGTTGCTGGCAACTGTGTTACCTCAGATGAGCATGGCCTGTGAGATAGTACTGGGTTACACTGATTTCTTTAATGTAATTTAAATCTACTTTGATCAGTGACACCATTAACATTTAGCTGCCCAATCTTCTTTTACACACGTCTATTAATCCTGATATATTTATTTATAGAAAAAGGTCTCTGTTTGATTTTATCAACAAGCTTTTAATAACATTATTAACATCTACCCCAAACACACTAAAACACGTTATTTTAATTTGAACAGTGTGACAAGAGTGTAAAGTCCTCAGATATTAATTAATGGGCATATGAAAGAGTAAAGATTTTAATTCTGATATTTTATTTTAGAAATCATTTTGCGCGTTCATTCCTAATACAAACCATACCAGACATTATTAAGATATCCATGCATGCATTTGGCATATAAATAGTTGATGTTTTAATATATAAACTTAATGCATTTAACAAAAAGTAGCATGTGTTTGAAAAAAGGACAGAAACATTCACCTGACAAGGTTACTGACAGTGTTGACAAACAATTGTAAATATATATATCAAGACCTTCATAAACTTATCCATGCCTTTTTTTCCTGCAGAGTTGATTACTGCAATGCTCTTCTCATTTGGATTCCTAAAAAGTCTATTAGACATCTTCAGCTCATTCAAAATGCAACTGCCAGAATTCAAACCAAAACTAAGAAAAGAGCTCACATCACACAGTTCTCAGTTTCCTGCACTGGCGTCCAGTTCAGTACAGAATTGATTTCAAAGCTACTAATACTGTACAAGTCACTAAATGGGAAGGGTCCTAGTTACATCACTGATATGTTTGATGTATATGATCCTGGTAGGTCCCTTAGATCTGCAGACTCAGGTCAGCTGGTGATGAAAAGAACTGGAATTAAACAGAAATGGTGTTTAGTCATGCTGTCAAATGCTGGAACCAACTGCCCATTAATATGAGATCTGCCCCGACTGTAGCAAATTTCAAACGGCTGTTAAAAACTGCACTTTTTTCCATTGCCTTTTCCTTGCTTGAGTGTAGATTTTAATGTTGGCTTTAATATCATTTTTATGTCTGGTATTGTTTTTCTTTTGATATTTATTCATTTTATCTATTTTATTTTGCTGTTTATCTTTATTGTCTTTCTTTATTTTGCATCATATGTATCATTCTGAAATTCAGTGAGCAGTATTCTACTGTCAGGGTTTGTCTACTGAAATTGTAAAAAGATTTTATACTTGATCTGCATCTGTTATCAATGGGTCTGATTAATATAGCAGAGGTCACAAGTTAGAACTGTTGTCCTTTAATGTTTGGCAATGCACTGATATTTTTCAAAATGCAATAAAAACAAAACTGTGTTTAATTGTGTTTAACTGTGAAATGCAGAAATTACCTTTTGTGCTTTTTGCTAATAACAATCTGAACGGTTGTTTTCACAGAGAAGTCAATGTCCATTTAAAAAGAAAATAAGCAGTCTTTCAGTCCATCTGATATGCACCTTGCTTGCAAATGGCTAAGCCTTGATTTATCCTTTTATACACAATCATGAAGCCTCACCAGCTACCAATTAGGCTGCTTAAATTGTAGTTTTCCAAAACAGTGCTACTTTGCATTCTGTGCACTTTTCAATCTTATTTATGCCTTTTTTCAGATTTTGCATAGTTAGTGACTTAGGTAAGCAAATGTATTTTTGTTTCTTTATTACTTTTTTATTTATTATTTTGTTATGCTTAGCTGGTGTAGCTGGAGCTAGTTTTTGGCCTGGTCAGATTGGGAAGTAAAAACCAAAGAATAAAAACAAAGAAATGCGACTTTGATCAGGCCATGTTTTTTCTTTTCTTTTTTTTTCCCCTTCCTATAACAGTCTGACCCTAGACCAGACTGTAACAAACATAAAAACGTATATGCAGTAACACCACTGAGTGTCTGTGCTTGATTGGCCATTCAGCAGTTCAGATTTGTCTTTTATACATTTTTAAAATGTATAACACATTGTGAAAAGGAGATTCAGACAACTGGACTGTTGAGAAGCTTGTATGAATCAAGGATGGGCAAAAATTAGGTAGGTGCAACAGTAGGTATATGATAAATGTATACTTTTGTTAAAAATTGCAAAAAAGGTCCCTCAGCTGCAATTTCTAAGACAGTTAATCAAATATACAGGAGAGAAAATAATTATTTGACCCCTTGCTGATTTCGTAAGTTTGCCCACTGACAAAGACATAAACAGTATATCATTTTAATGGTAGGTTTATTTTAACATTGAGAGATAGAATATCAAAAAGAAACACCAGAAAATCACATTATATAAAATATATAAATCGATTATTGATCCCCTACAAAAAGCTCTGGCTCCCACAGACCAGATAGATTCTCCTAATTTCAACGTGTCACCCACATTAAACACACCTGTCTCAACTAGTCACCTGTATGACTCCAACCTCTCCACCATGGGACCAAAGAGCTGTCTAAGAATGTCAGGAACAAGATTGTAGCCCTTCACAAGGCTGGAATGTGCTACAAAACCATAAGCGAGAAAGAGACAATTGTTGGGGCTCCATGCAAGCTCTCACCTTGTGGGGTGAGGATGATCATGAGAAAGGTGAGAGATCAACCCAGAACTACATGGTAGGAGCTTGTTAATGATCTCAAGACAGCTGGGACCACAGTCACCAAGAAAACAATTTGTAACACACTACGCCTTAATGGTTTAAAATACAGCAGTGCTTGCAAAGTCCTGCTCAAGAAGGCACATGTAAAGGCCCGTCTGAAGTTTGCCAATGAACACCTGAATGATTCAGAAAGTGCTTGGAAGAAGGTTCTGTGGTCGGATGAGACCAAAATCAAGCTTTTTGGCCTCAAGTCAACTTGCCGCGTTTGGAGGAAGGCAAATAATGACTATGACCCCAAGAACACCATCCTCACTGTCAAGCATGGAGGTGAAAACATTATGCTTTGAGGGTGTTTCTCTGCTAAGGGGACATAATCATGTAAAATCATGAGTGACAATCTCCTTCCCTCTGCCAGGACACTGAAAATGGGTCATGGATAGGTGTTCAGCATGACAATGACCCAAAGCATATAGACAAGGCAAAAAAGGAGTGGCTCAAGAAGAAGTGCATTAAGGTCATGGAGTGGCCTAATAGGTCTCTGGACCTTAATCCCATGGAAAACCTGTGATGGAAGATGAAGCTTTGAGTGGCCAAGCGAAAGCCTTGAAACCTTAATGATTTAGAGCTGATCTGCAAAGAGGAGTTGACCAAAATTCCTCCTGCCATGTGCGCAAACCTGGTCATCAACTACAAGAAACATCTGACCTCTGTGCTGCCAACAAGGGTTTTGCCACCAAATACTAAGTCTTTTTTTTGCTAGGGGATCAAATACTTATTTCACTCGCTGAAATGCAAATCAATTCATATTTTTTATATTGGTTCTTTTTGATATTCTATCTCTCACTGTTAAAATGAACATAACAATACAATTTCTTTGGCAAACTTACAAATAATTATTTTTGGGTCAAATAATTATTTCCTCCACTGTAGGTTTAAAATAATAAAGAAGAACATGGCATTTACTGTCATCTGACATCATTTAGAGATTTCTTTTAAGTGTGTTGAGGCAAAGTTATTGAACTTTGACTGGGTATTAATTGTGCAGAATCACCACTTCTTTAAACAGGTCTAGGTCACAGAAGTCATGTTTGCAATTATAGACTGACATGCTTTGGGAAATGTGAGAGCAAGATGGAGTCAGAAGAACATTGCTGTAATGTCAGCTCAGCATTCTCTGACTGAATACAGTGGGTACTGATCCATTAACTTAAGTCCTGGTGTGTATAGAGATGAGGATGGAATATGTGTGAGCATACTTGAGGAAAATCAGTGAAGAACAGGGCTAGGCTACTATATATGGTTTAAACAACGTGGTCCTGAAATTGTGAAAAAATAATGACGAACTTTTCATTTTGGTTACTAAGATTAAGGCTATAATTTAATCATAAATAAACAAAAAATATATTATTTAAAGGCGCCATTCAAGGCACTCAATGCTGCCTTACAACAGGTAATGAATTAAAAAACATACAAAATTAATTAACAGGATTAGTTCCGTTAATATAGTGAATAGAATTAAATACTCAATACTGGAAAATATGTTTTTAAAAAATGAGTTTAAAAGCCAGACAGGACTGGGGTGTCTTGGTATGATATTTAAAAATAGAAAGAGAATGAATGTTGTGGATTTCTGATGGAAGGGAATGCCATAGATTGGAGTAACAAGGCTAAAAGCTCCAAAACCCATAATAGCCATACAAGCAGAAGGTACAGTGAGACAGACAGAACAGGGTGATCTAAAAGTTTAGGACGTGCATAAGTGAAGGAGATCATGAAGATTTTGAAGCGCTAGGTAATGGAGAATCTTGAAGGTGAGAAGGAGAATCTTAAAATCAATGCAGTATTTAACAGGGAGTCAGTGAAGTTGCTGTAGGACAGGGGTAATATGTTCAAAGAAATATGTTCTAGTGATTATACTAGCAGCTGTATTCTGGACTAACTGAAGTTTATGAATGAGTGTAGGAAGAAGACCAGTGAGATGATAATAGACATAACCAAAGCATGAAAGCATGAGCAGCCATATGAGGTGTAAGAGAAGAATGCAAAGGGTAAATATTACGCAAATGAAAAAAGCAGACCAAGTCTGATGTGAGATTCAAAGTGTAGGTTACCGTCAAGGATGACACCCAGACTCTTAATGTAGGGGGAGGGGGGACTGTCATTATCAATAGTCAATAAAAAACTGTCAGAACTGGCAAGGGATGTTTTAGAACCTACAAAGAGAACCTCCGTTTAACCACTGTTATGTTTCAGAATGTTAGATGACAACCAAAATTTTATTTCTACCAAGCAAGTAGTGAGAGATGAAGGTGGAAAGGAAGAATCGGACTTAGTAGACATATAGAGCTAGCTCAATGTCATTAACATAACAATGAAAGTGAATACCAAATTTCCTGAAAATATGGCCAAGAGGAAGATAATAAATAGAAGGGGACCCAAAACAGATCCTAGGGGAACATTGCATGTTACTGGGCAAGGATGTGATTTGTAATTCTCTACCTGAATAAACTGAGAGCGGACAGAGAGATATGATTTGAGAAGTATCAGTAATGCCAATTGATCCCCTCAAAAGAATAACATGGAAAATAATATCAAAAACTGTTCAAACAGATGGTTTTTAGTAAGGTGAGCCTGTGACACAACATTTCATAATCCCATGTTAGAACATCTATACAGACAAACAAAATCCATCCAGCATTTTCCCTACCCCATTTTCCATACCCTCCCTTGTATCCATCACCAAATGATTCTGTAAAACAAGAAACACTGTTTTCAGATGAAGTGGAACACTTAATTTTGCGCTTGTCCTCCCTGCCTGTACTGCATACTGGTGTGTGGCTGAGAACTCATTGGTGACATAGTGGAATTGGTTATGGATGACCTTCTGACATATAACAGACACAGAAACAGGCTCATAAGTGGGCAAAAATCATTTCATAATTTTATATGAAATCCACATCTATATTCTAGACCTGGTACATCACAGCCAAACCAGTTTATGCTAAATTAGGAAAATCATAAACTCGGGAAAATCATACAAGGCAGTAGTTGACTCATATAGTACACTGGCACAACATTTATTTCTATGGACTGATAAAGCTCTATAGCTCTTATTTATTACATTTACAAAATAACAACAACATTTGGCTAAACATTTATTGAAATCCCAGCTGTGTCCAACAAACAAAACCGAAAAGTTAATTGCGTATCAACTCTTGGTCAGTTAAATGGTAAATTTGGTCATGCTGTTCGACCTTCCAGTTTATAAGAGCCACCTGGAAAGGACAAGTTAATTATCTAAATTTATCTAATTTATTTTTTGTTTATGATATGTTTGAAGTCATCTGAGCCAAAAAATCACTAATACTAACTGTTACCAGACTATGCATTTTTGGCATACCATCACAGTCTAGGCTTGTGAGATTTTTCATTATCAGACTGCGCCTTCTAACCTTAGCAACTAATGATATTGGATCTCAATGTGGTATAGAATTAAATGTGTAGAGAGCTTCTGGGCAGAAATTTGAATCCTTCTTTTATTTGGTTGTTCTTCCTGAACAGCATGTTTTAACACTTTAAATCTTCCAAACTGTCATAACATAACAATGGATCAAATCTGTCATCATTCAGCTCATTCAGCGCTAACAACACCAGGGACAAGATTGTACACCTGCACAAGACTGGGATGATCCGATCTACAATAGGCAGCAGCTTGGTGAGAAGAGATTAACTGTTGGAGCAAATATTAAAAAATGGAATAAATACAAGATCACTGACAATCTCCCTCGACAAGGGGCTCCATGCATCTCACCTCGTGGGTACAAATGATCTTGAGAACAGTGAGCTGCTTTTCTGCAAAGGGGACAGTACGACTAATCTGTATTAAGAAAAGGATGAATGGGGCCATGTATCATGAGACTTTGGGGAAAAACTTCCTTCCATCAGTGAGAGGGTTGAAGATGAAACTGGATCTTCCAGCATGACAATGATACCAAACACACTGCTCGAGCCAAGAAGAAGTGGCTACGTAAAAAGCATTTCAAGGTTCTGAAAGGGCCTAGCCAGTCTCAATCCAATAGAGAATTTGTGAAGGGAGTTGAAAGTCTGTGTTGCCCAGACATTTTAAGACCGTTTAAGTCTCTCACAGTTTAAGTGAACCTATGATGAACATTACAGATCTCTCTCATATTTTTAAGTGGGACAACTTGCAGAATGATTATGTCACATGATGCTGCCCTGTCTGTTTTTGACATGTACTTTTGTTTTAGTTTTTGTGTTTCCCATCACATGTTTTGGTTCTGTTTACACCCATCACTAGGTGTCCCTTGTTACCTGTAGAGTATTTATACCTCTGTGTCCTATGTCCTGGTTTTGGTGATTGAATGTCTGTGTCCATGTTCTTGTTCGCCCCGAAAATATATTCATCACTCGTCGTGTTGGTATTTCTTTCTCTTGGGAAGAATTTAAGCAGTTTAAATATTAAATCCTACTCTTAGAAAATCATCTTAAGTGAAGTGCTTCAAAAAAGTGCTTTAAAACTACATGGTAGTTTTCGAAGAACAGACACATAACACATGTTACTGGAAAAAAAAAGGCTGCATTCTGCAATCATTAATAATAGTTTTGTAATAATTATTAATATATTGGGCACTCACAGCTCATCAGTTGCTATGAGGTGACTATCCCAGAAGTGTCATTCCAGGCAGGTCACAGCCAGCTGTGACAGGTCACAGTTATTCCTGTTCGAACTCTGAATTCAGAAAGACTTTGCTCATTAGCTAATGAAATAAATCAGGAGTGCTTAATGGGGTATGCAGGAGTCCACCAGGACGGGGGTCCGATACATGAGCTCTATCCTGTTAATGAGAGAAAAGGGAATACCACAGGATCATCACTGCCCATGGCTGGACTCACAGCAGTGATGTCGACTTACTGGAAACTTTAAAACACATTTTGAGCACATTGTAGCAGTACAGCTCATTAGACACTTCATCATTCTTCACTGGACTGTTCACATTAAGGTGTTTAAAACCCCTAGTATCTCTGAACTTGATACTAGCACCAAACAAATACTAGCAAACAGTAACATTGGTGTTACTGTTTCGACAATGTCAACACCCAAATAATATCTTGTCAGAAGTGATCTAATAGTGGTCCCTTTTCATTAAAGGATGGGGCACATATGAGATACAGTCTTGTGCAAAAGTTAAATAACAGATTAAATGTAATTGAAAAGATCTTAACACAATATGTTCAGCAAACATAGATGCATAGTAACATTTTATGCCATAAATTGAACAAAAATAAAAAAAAATTAAAACATTATTTTGGCACTGTGCAAGAGTTAAGAATTCCAAAGTCTCAGATTCTTTTTCAAAGGTTTTAAACCTTAATCTTAATTAGTAAGTGCAAGCTGGTGCCAATTACTAAGCTTTACAAATACTCTGATTCTTTGAAAATGAAAGTTATTGATGCTCACAATGCTGGAGAAGGCTATAAGAAGACAGCAAAGCATTGTCAGCTTGCAGGTTCCACAGTGAGAAACGCAAATAAGAGATGGCAGTTCAGGGGAACGGTGGAGGTCAAGATGAGGATCTGGAACCAAAAAAACTGCTCGTATGCTGGTCAAAAAGACAAACCAAAGGCAAGACAAGGCAAGGCTAGTTTATTTATATATCACATTATTGTACACATGGTCATTCAATGTGCATTACAAGGATAGACAGTATTAAAACAAGCATAAAGAATCAAATTAAAATATATAAACAAATAGGTAAACATAAAAGAAAAGCAATATCACCAGAAATAAAAGTTAAATTAAAAGTTCAAAATAAAACATGAGATACCATAAAAGTATATGGATCTAAAATCCCCTTCCATATCTTCCCTCTTGTTCCATAAGAGAGGATAACCCAGCAATTATCGGCCGAAAAATGTATATGGATTTTCAGCAAATCTGAAATCCCTTACCTTATCTTTCCTCTTGCCCTAAAAGAGAGGATAACCCTTAAGAGCTTAATGCCCGACCTAGAACTTAATGCCCAACCTAGAGCTTAACGTCTAACCTGAAGCAATAGACAGAAAATTCAATAAATATATATAATAAATAGATGCATAAAACAAGCATAGAGAATAAAAAAGAATTTAAATATAAAAATAAATAAATATGCATAAAAGAAAAGCAATGTCCAGAAATTTTAAAATATTAAAAACAACATTAAAGTAGAACATAAAAGATACAGATAAAATAAAGATCAAAAGAAATAATGTGAAAATAATAGTTTTAATCTGTTTAGCTGAAGGCTGTGCAGAATAATGCAGTTTTTAACAACAACAACAACAACAACAACAGATCTTATTTCCATTGGTAGATGGTTCCAGCAGTGGGCCACATAATGACTAAATGCCATTTCACCATGATTAGTAAATGCCCTTTAAACTCAATTCTGTATCTGCCTGGAAGCCAATAAAGAAACTTGAGAACTGAAGTGATGTGCTCCAGATGTTCTTAGTTTTAGCAAGAATTCTAGCAGCAGCATTTTGTATAAGTTGTAATTGTCTGATGAATAAATAAATAATTGCAATAGTAAACCCTGCAAGATTTGAAGGCATGGATAAGTTTTTCTAAACCATGAGGTGAAAGAAAATCTCTGACCTTAGATATGTTTCTGAGATGCCAAAATGCTGATTTAATTATACATTTGGCATGATGGCTGAAGCTGAGTTCATCTTCCATGATTATACCAAGAATTTTATTATGAGTTCTGGTACATAAATCCCTAGATTCCAAACAGGCACTAAGTTATACCTTCCTTCTCTGTTACCAAAAGAAATAATCTCTGTCTTGTCTTCATTTAATTGAAATAAATTATCTTGCATCCGGTCATTTACTTTTTCAAGGCACAAAGTGAGTCGGTAGGATTAAGTAATCTGTTGAGAGAGATAGATAGATCTGTGTGTTATCTGCATAGCTATGATAAGCCACTCGGTACTGTTGAAGAATTTGACAGAGAGGGAGCATGTACAAGTTGAACAGAAGGGGCCAGAGGATAAATCCTTGAGGATTTCCATAAGGCATGTCTGTTTTTACTGATTTATATGTGTTAATAAATACAAAATAAATCCTGCCTTCTAGGTAAGTTGAGAACCATCTAAGGACTTTACCTGAAACTACTTTCTCAATAACTTTCCCTATAAAATGGAGATTAAGAAATAGACCTATTATTATTGAGGATAGAGGCATCCAAGTTTTTCTTTTTTAGAAGCGGTTTAATGATCTCTGCTGTTGGAAATATACCTGAAAGGAGAGAACCATTAACAATTTTTAAGATTTCAGAAAACACTTTTTAAAAGGTTAATGGGCAGTGTGTTAGAGGGCAAAGAACCTGCAGGAAGATTTAGCAGACTAAGGAGTGGTGGTCAGCAGAAGAAAATCTTACATGTGTCCCCATCATAAAATCCAATGTCAGAAGTATGCAATAGAACATCTACAGAAGCCTGATGCATTTCGGAAACAATTGATGTGGACTGATGAGGTTAAAATAAAACTCTTTGGCCACAAGCAGCATTTCATGAAAAGAAAATCTTGCCAACCATTAAGCATGGGGGTGGGTCTATCATAGTTGTGTTGCAGCCAGGGGCACAGGAAACATTGTGCAATGTTTCCTGTGGATGGAAGAATGGATTTTACTAAATACCAGCAAATTCTGGAAGCAAAAATCACACCATCTGTAAAAAAGCTGAAGCTGAAAAGAGGATGAGCTTCTACAACAGGACAATGATCCTAAACAGACCTCGAAATCCACCATGGACGACCTCAAGAGATTCAGGCTGAAGGTCTTGAAATGACCATAACAGTTCCCTGATTTAAACATCATTGAAAATATGTAGGTAGATCTTAAAAGAGCTGTGCATGCAAGTCGAGAAAAGAATATTACAGAACTAGAACCTTTTGCAGGAAGAATGAGAGAAAATCACAAGTACAAGAACTGAAAGACTTTTAGCTCTAAAAAGCGTTTAAAGCTGTGAAATCTGCCAGGGGTGTAACTAAGTACTGATTATGTAGGGTGCCCAAACTTTTGCACAGTGCCATAATAATGTTTTTATTTCTTATTTTTGATCAATTTATGACATTAAAAGTAACTATGTATCAGTGTTAGCTTAAATCGTGTATGTTTTCCATGTCCTACAGAGACTGTTAACATCTTTTCAATGACAAAATCACCAAAATCTTATTTATCAAGGGGAGCCCAAACATTTGCATAAGACTGTATATTTAGCCTTTGCCCTCACAGACTGTGCCCAAGTCAAATATTATGGGACAGGGAGCCTCTACACGGGTCTTACTACTACTAAAAACTGCAAAGCAGCAGTGACACAAGCACAGAAGATAAGACTTTATCACAAAACCTCAGTCAAACTGGACCATAAAACCAGGGCCATATATTTAAAAATCCAAGGATGGCATAGATAATATTTCCGTCTGTACTTTCTAAAACCAACTTCCTTGAAAAATGTGATTAGTGTTGGACTGTTTTAATTCGTTTAACTCCATCTAATCTCATATTGCCTCAGCAGAATTCAATCTGTGACATTATGTCATACTCAATTATAATTATTGTGTTTTAATGTAATACAGTGAAGGATAACGTAATACATTTAATCAAATTATCTCATTCTTTAGATTTTCATTTATATTATTTATCTCTTTTCTCTACTGAGATACATTCTCTTGTTCTCAGCAAAGACAAAACAAAAGGGATGATGCCAAGGACAAGGGACCCTGAAAAGTCATCATGCTGGCAAGCTGAAAGCCTGAAGTGTCACACATCTAACACACACACACACACACATACACACACACACACACCACTTACACACAGCAATAGATAGAGATGAAGATGAAAATTGTCATGTGATCACAGCCAGCTGATTATGAAAGTCAGCTTTACTGTAAAATATAATCTTTTAATGAAGTGAAAAATATTGCATTTAACCTCACTGTTACTATATAATATTGGGTTGAGAGAAATTATAGAACATGTAAAACTCTAACGCTAATTTTCTTAGACACATAAAAAGAGCACTGATGTCTAATGACACTAGTTCTCTCTGATGCAGTACAGCAACCACAAAATAACCTTCGACTCTTCATCTGTGGTCTACTCAAGATCTCGCTCTCACACACACCCTCTTCTTCTCCACTCCATAGCAGTGCTAACCTGGTCACCCTTTCCTCCTACCTTTTTCTTTCTGTCTGTAGATTCCATGCAGCCAAACTTCTGAAGGAGACAATAATAGCAGAGTGAGCAAGCTGCAATCTTCTAAATGGACCAGCTCTGTCAATACTCTTCCATTCATGTTCTCACTCTCAGTCACTCACAGAGAGAGAGAGAGAGAGAGAGAGAGAGAGAGAGAGAGAGAGAGAGAGAGTAACTGTGAATATATCAAGATTTCCTGAAAAGCACGCATTAAGTACATTCTTGCATTCTTGCGTTAGTCGCATGTTCAAGTCCATAAAACTAGGA
>JBBIGC010000018.1:5102615-5114198 GCA_037576955.1 Lepidarchus adonis | reverse complement strand
CAGCCACGTTTCATCTCCAATGCTCTCACTGATGGAAGAAGGTTTTTGCCAAAATCTCACGATACATAGCCCCATTCATCCTTTCCTCAATATGGATCAGTCGTCTTGTCCCCTTTGCAGAAAAGCAGCCCCAAAGCATAATGTTTCCACCCCCATGCATCACAGTAAGCATGGTGTTCTTGGGATGCAACTCAGCATTCTTCCCCCTCCAACATGGCAAGTGGTGTTCATACCAAAGAGTTCCACTTTGGTCTCATCTGACCACATGACACTTCAGATGGGCCTGGTTTAATACAATGTGATTTAAATTTTTTTTTTTACATTCTGTCTGTCACAGTTGAAGTGAACCTATGATAAACATTACAGATATCTCTCATTTTTTAAAGTGGCACAACTTGCAGAATCAATGGCTGCTAAATACTTTTTAGCAGCATTCAGACCCCCTTTACTATTTTCATTTTGTTATGTTGCAGCCTGATGTTATAATTGCTTCAAATATTCTTATTAATCTACACTCTGTTCCACATAATGAGGTGCAATTATGGTTGTTCATGTTCATGCATGGAGGGATGGATAAATGCATCATAAAGGACAAAAGGTAAAGACAAGTAGGAACAGTTTCTCAAGAGAGGTGTTCATGAGAATGAATAACATGGGTATTAAGCAACCCAGGTTTGAGAAAGGGAGTTCAGCAGGGGTGAAAATAGCAAAGACATGTTCTTTTTAGCAGGAAATCTGGTAAGAGTTGCTCAATGTGTTATAATTCCTTCGCCCATATGTTATTAAAAAAAAACACGAATGAAGCAATTGTTTTGTATGATAACTGAAATAAGGTTTTATAATTTTCCTGTTCATTTTATTAAATAAAAGCTGCATGGAACCAGTAGATTATCTTTTACAGAACATTGTATCAAATTATGCCCCAGTTATTACGTATATTCATGTATTCAAACAATTCAAGCATTGTTTGAATATCTAAGGAGAACATCAAGTTTGGCACAGACCTTTTTTTACTTAGTAGGTTGTGTTAAATCTTCTTTGTAATAGTATTTACACACCCTTCAAGCCAAGTCTAGACATATGCAACTCGGAAACCAATAAAGCACTCTCACCTTTTAAAGTAGGACTTTTGGTGTGACTCTCCATCACTTCTGAGGTTGAGGTAGGATCCCAGTGAACACAACCGGCTTCTGGGTTCATCAGTGTGAGATGGACACTGCCCACCATTGGATAATGTGGGTCCACATGGCACATTGGCATTGTTGAGGTTGGAGTTTGAGGATTTTGGAGATTTGAGATATGAAAAGTTGAGGTTTGAATGGGAGTAGGAGGAGCAAGAATCCAGATTAGAGGAATAGAGCGGATGAGGAGGGGGATCAACCTGGACATAGAAGGGAGGAGGTGGGACTTGTAGTGGTCGTTGAGTGACATTTGTGCAGTTGGTGGGGCCTCTGTGGTCTCCATTTATATGATTCAGGTGGTTTCCAAAGAGACCACCATTTCTCTAAAAAGAGAAGGAGGATGAACATGCCTTGGCTTTATCTGGAATTTCTTATCTATACAAAGTCCAAAAAATAAAACGCTTTTGTGTTTTTTAAGGATTAATTAATATTAATTTTAAATGTAATCTAGTGCTTCAGTACATGTGGCTATATCACATTTATTTAAGTTAAGTAAAATACTAAATGTGACTCAGCCTATGGATACAGACTATTGCACACATACATTCACAACTACCTGTTTTCATTAAGGACTTTGAATCTTATATACATTTCTTTAAACGGCAGTTTCCTCTCTTGTGTAAATCTGATTGGTCGGCTGAGAGGAAAATGATCAATGAATAACTTCAAATGTGCAAAACTTTTGGTGTCAAACTACAGCTATGTATCCTTGAAAAAAATAATAAACCTTTTACCCTATATATTTCTTCTTCCTCATCAGGGTTGAAGTCCACCAAGCCTTCATCTTGTAAGTCACATGATATGGCTCTGCGAATTTCAGGGCCAATATCATGTAGTGTGCGAAGACCAGCCTACAATGGGACAAAGATATAAATCACATTATGTACAATTTAGCTTTACCCTCATCCTGCCCCTATACTGCAGGGGTGTCAAACTCAAATACACAAAATGTAAACCTTGGACAAAGTCGTGGGCCAACATTGATATTTATTTAAATATCTTTATTGTTATATCTTTACGCAGATATAACAATGAACCTTTTTATATAAACTAAAACAAGTTTTGCTTAAAAATTGAATATGGAACAAGCAAAGCTTAATACGATGCCATTTATAACTTAATATTGCACACATGCAAAATCGAATTTTGAATAAAAAATAAATCAATGGCATTCCTTTCTTAAATAAAATATAAATTAAAATTGTATTCCCATTTTTTTATTTACAGCTTTCTGATTCATATTTCAACAGTAACATTCCACAGGCTAACAATACATTTTAAATAAAATAGCAAGCATAAATCAATAAACTAATAATAATATCCTTCAATGAGCATGCCACCATTCAAGCCCATGCCTTGGAGTAGCAAGAAAAAGTGCAGAAAGAAAACGTTAATTACAGCTCAGTTTGCTACACACTGATCTACTCTGTGTCCAAGCCAGATATCTGGCATCTCTTCTTGGACTTTAGTTTATCAATGTTTCAGATATTCTGCCTCCCATCTGTTCAGAAAGCTCACGTTTTCTGTTTTTCTTTTCGCCATTTTTGGGGAGTAGCACGGCGCCAGTATTAGCATAAGGTCGCTATGACGACGGTCAACAGAGAAGAGGCTGTCCTGATTGACGCGCAGAGCATTCTGGTGTTTGTAGTTATAGTGTAGTACTGCACTGCGCAATAGTATTAGTGATATGTGTGCTGTAAAATACCGGAGGCCAACTCTAGTAGTCATGTGGTATTGTCTCGCGGGCCAAATAAAATTACACTGCAGGCTAAATTTAGCCCACGGGCCAGAGTTTGACACCTATGCTCTACTCTATACTGTTTTAACTGCTGGCACTAAAACATGTTTGTGTAGGGACCGGAGCCGGCACTTCCCTACCTGACCACTAGGGGGGAGTGTCGGTCCCTCATCAGGCCTCACCTGGGAAACAGATGAGGCTCCTCAGCCCCTCATCAGAAGGGGCTACAAGAAGCCTGTTCACTTTGGCTTCGGGGCTGATTCTTTGAAGGACTTTTGACTCAGAGACAACTCCTGAAAGAACTTTGCAAACCGTAGCTTGAGAGACGTTACTCTTTTCTTCATTAGTTAGATTTCTGTTCTCTGTTTTGCTCTGTGTGTTTCCCCCTCTCTCCTTGGTTATTTGTTTCTTAGTTCATTAGCTTAGCTTTTCCTTTCCTTTATTTTTCTCGAACCAGGAGAGAAATAAGCCCTTCCTGCCTTCACCGCTAGCTGTGCATTTGCTCACTGTGTAGTGCCATTGAGTGTGACACCAGCGTCCTGGGTCCGATCCCCAGGTGATTTGTGTTTTCTCCGCGTGCTGCGCTCACCCGAACCGGAATCGCTACAGTTTGTGCATGTATCCAAGCAAACATCACTGGCAAGTTATTGTCTCAAAACAAAATATAAAAAATATTATAAATATATGATCTCACCTGTAGAGCGATGGTGGTGTTAAGACTGGAACTGTGCCGTCCCACAAGACCTAGCTCTTTGCGTTTCTTGAATTTCCTAAAGTAGTCCTGTATCAGGAAAGTGGCATAGAACTTCCCCACCGTTACCTCGTCATCTGGGTGAACAGACCACACAACCCCTTTCTGGGTCAACAAGTATAACTAATTTGAACATAGGAAAAAGCTGTCGCCTCAGTTTTATATTACTTTTATGTTATAAGGTGTCCTTACTGAATATTTACCCATTTCATTCATCAAGAACTTATTAGACAAATTACATATCTTGATCATAATGGAGGCATTCATAGCAGGAATCCTGACAGTTCTTCCAAAGTATTCATTTGCATATTATATGCCTTTATGCTTTATAATTTTAGCAGGAAACTATATGAGTTGGTTAGCTGGAAATGTGTTATTACTCTAATAAAATTTACAATACAAGGCACTTTCCAAATGCCAGAATCACTATGACGTAAAGAGGAAATAACTTCTTGGTTTCATGCTCCTCATCCCTAAATGATGGTTGATGGTCTCTTTTACCATTTACAGAATGTGAGACAATATTATTTTTTTCCATTTGAATTGCACTATTTGTGATTCATTACCAAACACCTCAGGTAGTCTGACGGCAAAATTTCCAGTCAGATGCCATTGGGAAATTACTTATTTTAACTGCAATGTTTTGAAATATGATGCATGATTAAATCACACATGCAAACAAGGGTGGCCAATATGCTAAAATAATATTTTATAATACAAATGTCATAATAAAATTTATTTGACCTGACATATGCTAAAATAATATTTCATGATACAAATTTCATAATATTTATTTGACCTGACATATGCTAAAATAATATTTCATGATACAAATGTCATAATAATATTTATTTGACCTGACATATGCTAAGTTAGGGCACACAAAAAGAACTAATGGTCATTTTTTCAAAACTTCTAACAAAATTATAAGCAAGATGACTGTTCCTCAACACTCACACATTATATTGATCTACAGCAATTAAACAGAATTCAGAATTTTTAGGAGTACTGACAATATACAATATATAAGCAGAAAGGGATATTTTTGCATAATTGTGTTGCAATAACAAAATAATAATAATACTAATAAATGTCTATTAAATTTACCTTAAGTTTCCCTAACCATCACTTTGGTTCTAAACTTAAATAATAATGATAATAAAATAAACAAGAGATCTCTAAATTGTCTACTGTGGGCTGTCAAAATAAAGTTGCAGTTTGCTATATCAGAAGTTAAAGTTACATTTGATACCATATTGATATAGTTTGTCAATACTTTGCATTCTTAAAAATAGCATCTCATGTTCGGTTTTCTTTGCACATCCACACATCGGTTTTCTTGGCACACAACATGATTTTGATGTTGTTTTTCTCTCAACACATGTACCAATACCACAGTATTCTGTTCACCAAAGCAGTGGCTTTATGGTGTTTTCTTGATCTTAAATCACATTTTGCAAGATGGAATGAGGCTACTGCTGAGCTTTATGAATCTGGCCCTGTATGTACATGTCTAGTGGTCTACTGGGGAGAGGAGACATATATTATAGGCACACAGCTATAGCGGAGGACTATGTCAAGCAAGATGTTTAGCAACTGGTGTCCCCAAACTATTTCATGCAAGCAAGCAGCCACTAAGAAAGCAATGCGCATTTCTTAGGGAAAAAAGTGAAACATTCACAGCTTTTTTCCCCAAAGAACGAGCACAAAAGATAAGGGTCTGAAACACACTGAATAAATGGGTTGGGGTACTGTTAAGTGACAGGTAACTAGTTCCATGCCATTGGCCTAAAACAGAACTGCTTCGGGTAACTCATTAGTGCAAGGAGCAAGCGCAAGCTAGCAGAGTGAGTGACAGAGGTATTGCGGAAGTCAGAAGCTCAGGAAGAAAGAGAAAAAAGAATTAATAGGTGGCAAGGCATGCAAGCACTAATCATGCAATCTAAGCAGCATTAGGCAGCACAGCATAGCAGTTTTGTTATATTATGAACAAAATAACTTATAGTAAACAAAGCACAATTTGACTAATATGCAGAAATCTGTTGATAAACAGGTCAAGCCTATAGTGGATTAACTTTCTTATAGTTGTGTTATATGCTAGTTTAAGATCATGTTATTCCCCTTTGTTTCTCCAGAGATTACCTCTGTGCTTTACTGACTAAGAGTGACACATTTTTACTAAACAACCACATACGTATTCTTAATCTGGTACTCAATAAATGTAATTTCCACACACCATAAATTTTCTCCCATGTAAGTACCTAAGTATTTATTTAGATTTATTTATTTATTAAGACTTGCTCTCAAATGATATAAAGTATCATCCAAATCCACAGGCTTGTATAATCCCTATAAATTACAAATGAAAACACTATGAATATATTGAGATGCTCTCTCTTATCTGAATGTACATAAAAAGATCCCAGTTAAACAATTAAGAACACTATTATACACAGTTCACACAGGAAGTGGTGACATTGCTCATTAACCATACGAACCATCTGACTTCAACCATTATTGTTACTGTTGGTTTTGATAATTGTCGACTATAATAAAATGTGATTATTCAATAAAGTATGTGTGACTTGTTAATTCTTTCTAACATTTATTTAACTGATAAAAGTAAAAAAGATATCTCTATAACTTTTTTACATTAGTGTACTTTTTTAATTTTTTTACTTTAGTTAAACATTGCAATTTTTTTTTATACAATTATATATATATATATATATATAATCAATAAATTAATAAATATATAAAATAAATTAATACAATTTTATATATATAGATATAATTGTCTTTATTTATTTTTTGTAATGTTTAACTAAAGTAAAAAAATTAAAAAGTACACTAAAGTAAAAAAGTTTACTTTACTAAAGATTTTATTTATTTATTTTTTGTAATGTTTAACTGATCAACTCAATGCATTTTGTAAATATCAACAAATTTAGAATTTCACACCTGCATCACACTCAAAGGTTGCTTCTTTTATACACAATCATGATCCACCTATCCATGAATCACCTAACCTGCATATTGTGCATAAGATTATAAGAATATTCTATAAAGTTTTCACTCTTATTTTGCTCTGTCACAATTTTTTGGGGGTGTTACAGGCATTATATTCTAAAATTGTTTATATTTACAAAGTAAAATTAAGCTATGTTATTACTTAAAACATTGGGAATCTCTTGTACTTTTATCAGTTAAATAAATCAGCTTAATTAATTTGCCATGCAGAACAGCTTCAACTCAACGTTGGTGGGTTTCCTCACATAAGCTGCTCACTGCTGGTTGCCATTCTGCAACAATTGTATTGGATTACGGTCAGGATTTTGACTTGGCAATTCCAAAATATTAAGTTTATTCTTCTATAACCATTTCTGCTTGAACTGTGTGCTTAGGGTGATTGTCTTGTTGCATGACCCACTTTCTCTTTCTATCTATATTCTGTTAAATGTACAGATTTCCTAACAATTTCCTTCAGAATTCACTGGTATAGTTCAGAATTAATTGTTTAAACACAAATGATAGCTAGAGGTATCTTACTCTGTGCAATCATGTAGAAAAAACATGCCACATACACAATGGCTAATGTGAGAGAAGATCAGGGTCCTATTGTGACCTTGCAGATTAGGACACTTTTTGCTCTTGGAGTGATTTTTGTCCAAGACGAGTATTGAGTATCTGATGAGTATTGCTAATTGTCCTCAGTTCTAACTGCTCAAAATATGGATCCATTGTTCTTTCAAAAGAAATTAAACCTAAGACCAGTTTGTTAAACTGTTCTATTTATAAAGTATTTCAGTTAGCAAAAACATAAATATTCTGTTCTACATGTGAGTAATTTATGTGTAGTGATAATGTAATGTAACAGGGCCTGGAGAAAAGAAGATAAATGTAGAGTGGTGTCAGAAATTAGAAGGAAGCTTTGAGACAAAAACAGAAAGTGTGTTTGTGCTTGTGCATGTGTGTCTGCCTGAAAGTGACGTGTTCTTATCTACTCTGGAAACAGCTCAACTCTGTTGATAAAAATCAGATTTTATACTTTCTCATGCATTCTGGTCACAAAAACGCAGGATATAAGCATAAGAAGCAAGCATGTGTTTGGCTGTGTGTTTGTGTTTTTCTAACCTCCTGCAGGAGGTACCACCTGATCCAGTAGTTTTGTACTAGTTCTCTTCCAAATTTTCTTGATGACAGCCCTCAACTCTTCATTGGCCTGTTCCAAATTTCCTGATTGACACATTGAGGCAAAAAAAACAAACAAACAAACATGCATATGATAAATACCAAAGATTTCATATTCTAAGTACTGTTTGGTAAAAGACCTAGAATACTCTGTTAGAGAAACAGGGTGATAGGGAAAAATGATTAAATATTTATATCTGACATGTAGCTACTATCAAAATTTGGTTATACATTAAACTTAAAATTAAATCCATTTCATAATTAAACAATTAATATTTAACAGTTATTTCAATTGACACATTAACACATTGGTATTGTATTATCTTGCAAATTCTGGCAACCCTAAAAAAATATATATTTTTAAAATTTTTTAAATGAGGCAAACCAATGATTTTAGAGACACAGACTAAAGGTCTTTAACTCTAAATGTAAAAAGAAAATACATTTTAAAAAGACAATCAAAAGGTTATTTCTTTTTATTTTTTGTCAGTTAAATAAAAGTTTGAAAAAATTTACAAATTTCAGATTTTGAAGAAATAATTTTACAAATTTGGGTTTTTATAATCCCAATATGATAATGCAGCCCTAGTGAGAGTAAGTGTAGTGAATCACCGTCAGTCTTGATCTTCAGTGCAGTTCTGACCAGAGCAAAGAGGGTGGCATTAAACATGACTGTACCATCACTGTTTAGTGGCATGTTCATGGCCACCAACCTCTAAAATGACCAAATCACATTTCATATCAGAGTCAGGTCAAAGTTTGATGACATTATATCAGCTTTATCTGTAAGCCTCTTTGTGTGTGTGTCTATGCTTGTGTGTGAGAAAGACAAGAAGCCAGACGTGTGTATGACAGTGACAAAAAGGCTCATAATATTTATAGACAACTACATTTGTAAAATTTCATGAATTGCGCATGTAGATTGTAAATACATCATGAGACATTCTGTGCTGCATCTTCCAAAAACCCGAAATCTGATACTGAGAAAAATAAAATAGTGCTGTACTCTTGCAAAAATATCTCCGTCTAGCTACTCTGTCTATCCTCAAAAGCGTTCCCAACGAAATGATTTTGAAACACAAATTTGAAGTTGGTTTTATGAGATGGAAAAACCATATTAAAACAGACTTTAGTTAATCAAAAGGAAAATGTAATAAGACACAAGTAATAACTTTACCCCTTTTCTGTGCTGTTATTCCATATTTTGTACAACCCTTTTTCAGATGCATATTCTGGCGGTCATGATGTTCATAGTCTATAATCCGTCCATTTAGACATGTGACTGGCCTAAATGTGCAATATAAGTGTTTCTAATAATTTCTTTTATCTAATAAAATTCAACAGAATACGCTTACTGCATTTGTTTTTTAACACATACTTGAGTATGACCAGTAGTTCCCAGTGTAAGGTCTGCAGTTTGGAGCCAGTGTACCTTCCATATTCTGTCTGTCTGCATTTTTGATTTGGATGTTTTTGAACCTCTGTGTTTAACAGTTTACACACAGTCTAATTACATTCTCATTTCTATCAATATATACAGTATTTTCAGATTTCTGTGTGTTCCGATGACCCTGTATTAGCCACATACTTGTCCCCATATTATAGTTTATTTTTCTATTTGGATTACATATTGAGCATATTGGCAAAATAACTACTGAAAGGTTTATGATGTACATTACCAGTCTAAAGTTTGGACACACTTTCCCATTTAAATGAATAGGAAAATGTGTCCAAACTGTGGACCCTACACTGTGACCTTGGTCATACTCAAAGATTTGTTAAAAAACACAGAAACAATACAGCAAAAGTTTCTTGTATGACTTGCTTTAGTAAAACTCTTTATTATTGTTTTATTATCCCTTATAGTCCCACAAGTGGAAAATTTGTTCTCTGCATTTAACCCATCACACGTGCACACATGGAGCAGTGGTCTGCCATCAACAGAGGCGCCCGGGGAGCAGTGAAGGCGAGACGGTATCTTGCTAAAGAGAACCTCAGTGGTGCCCGGGCTGGGACTTGAACCTGCGACCCTTTGATCCCAGGGGCAATGTCGTTACCACTAGGCCACTACCATTTTAGCATAGAAAATAATATAAGATCAACAAATCATGAGAATACACAATGCAGTTAGGATATTCTGTTGAATTGTATACAGTATGTACATGTTTATGACCACATGTTTGTTCGCACCTTGCAAGCCACCCTGTGAGGACACAGTTTGCCAAAACCCAGTGGTGGCTGAATTCTACGCAGTAATGTCACCACATCTAAGTGTTTAATCCTTCCTCTGAAAAAGATGCACACATTATGTAACAACAACATCCACCAAAACGACACATTCATAAACAAACTATATGTTCTTCTGTAAATGTTAGGCCACGGTTTTCATTCATTTGTTCTAATTAACATATTAGATAAAATGAGACAGAAAATACACAATACATTTTGCATAGGCCATATTTTATCTTTCACTTTTTTCCAATATATTAAAATCAACTAATAACATTTTGCAGTAAATTTTGTTATCTGTAGAGTTACTTATTTTCACTTAGAAAAGCACCAAAATATGCCATTTGACCTAGGACACCCAAGTTTTCACACATTCCATACCAACTCACCCCACCACAACTGCAAGTCTACACAAAATAAATACTGAGACACTCACTTAGCCTCTGGGTCATATTCAGACCAAATCCTTTTAAATTCATCCAAATGATGGGGTCCCAGGATTGACCAATCACGTGTCAGATAGTCAAAATTGTCCATGATTACAGCCACAAACAAGTTAATGATCTGAAATCAAAAAAATAATCAGCCAGCACAACCAGAAATCTACATGTTTGTGAAACAAACATATAAGTCAGAGCATATTGCGAATACCAGGAAAGCACAGAGCATGTAGAAACTGATGAAATAGATGATAGCAAAGCCACTGCCGCATGTTCTCTCCTCGCCAGGATTGTAGTCCGACTCTGAGTCACACAGCTTACCAGGCAAACATGCAAGCATGATCTCCTGCCAAGCCTCCCCTGTAGCACACCTGAGAGGAATAAGCAAGAAGGACAGAAAAGTGTTCTGCATTAATGGCATGTACTGTATCTGCTCTGCATTACAAGCACCAATGTCCTACAAAATAAATTTCATAAAAATAGTGGTGTTTGAAATTTCATGTGAACAAGCAAAGAGGTTACTGAAATGTTTCTTTAAATGCGAAGTGTCACTACATTTCAGAATAGCAACTGTCTATCATCCATCAAACAATAATGGTGGTAATATCATGGCTTTTTTATGCATTTGGGTAAGGACAGCCTGCCATCATTGAACAATGAATTCAGAATTATACCAGTAAAATCTCAATGGAAATGTCCAGACATTTGTCCAATGACAGAATTGCAAGAGAAAGTGGGTCATGCAAAAGAACAACGACCCTAAGCACACAAGTCATTCTAGAAATCATGCTAAAGAATAAAAGTAATATTCTGTAAATTCCTTAGAAACATCCAAAAGAATGTTGTGAAAGCACCAAATGTGACCAAATGCAACAGCTTCCTAGAGCTGAAGCTGTTCTATACAGAGGGATTGACTACATTTCATCTTAGCCAATGTGTATGTCGGATCAATATTTATGGAATTTATGAAAATTATTCTCTCTCTCTCTCTCTCTCTCTCTCTCTCTCTCTCTCTCTCTCCCTCCCTCTCTCTCTCTCTCTCTCTCTCTCTCT
>JBBIGC010000018.1:5078976-5102515 GCA_037576955.1 Lepidarchus adonis | reverse complement strand
TTAAAAAGATGAGAGAGGCCTGTAATTTTCATCATAGCTTTACCTCAACTATGAGAGACAAAATGAGAAAAAAAAATTCACACTGTCTGATTTTTAAAGTATTTATTTGCAAATTATGGTGGAAAATAAGTATTTGGCCAATAACCAAAGGTCATCTCAGTACTTTGTTTTATACCCTTTGTTGGCAATGACAGAGGGCAAACGTTTTCTGTAAGTCTTCACAAGGTTTTCTCACACTGTTGCTGGTATTTTGGCCCATTCCTCCATGTAGATCTCCTCTAGAGCAGTGATGTTTTGAGGCTGTCGCTGGGCAAATCCCTCCAAAGATTTTCTATGGGGTTGGGATCTGGAGACTCGCTAGGCCACTTCAGGACCTTGAAATGCTTCTTACAAAGCCAGTGGGTTACTGATGGTAGCCTTTGTTACTTTGGTCCCAGCTCTCTGCAGGCCATTCACTAAATCCCCCCTGTGGTTCTGAGAGTTTTGCTCACCGTTCTTGTGATCATTTTGACCCCACAGGGTGAGATCTTGCGAGGAGCCCCAGATCGAGGGAGATTATCAGTGCTCTTGTATGTCTTCCATTTTCTAATAATTGCTTCCACAGTTGACTTCTTCACACAAAGCTGCTTAGCTATTGCAGATTCAATCTTCCCATAGTCTTGGTCTGGTCTTGGCCATAGTGAAGTTTGGAGTGACTGTTTGAGGTTGTGGACAGGTGTCTTTTATACTGATAATGAGTTCAAACAAGTGCCATTAATACAGGAGACGAGAGGAGGATAGAAGAGCTTCTTAAAGAAGAAGTTACAGGTCTGTGAGAGCCCAAAATCTTGCTTGTTTGTAGGTGACCAAATACTTATTTTCCACCATAATTTGATTTTCTGGATTTATTTTCTCATTTTGTCTCTCATAGTTGAGGTATACCCATGATGAAAATTACAGGCCTCTCTCATCTTTTTAAGTGAGAGAACTTGCCCTATTGGTCGCTGACAAAATACTTTTTTGCCCCACTGTATATTTATGTGTAGTGCACAAACTTTCATGCACCACTGTACATACCTAAACAGCAGGAGTACAGCTTGTGGGAAAGTCTGGAAGTTGTTGTTACGGTTAATGCTGGTGCCATCCACCATTGCAATTTTCCCAAAGACCTACATGACAAAAAAGCATTAATGTAAGTCACACAAACATCTTTTTAACAATTCAGATAATCAATTAAAGTTTAGCATTATAACCCTATTCTGCATGCTGTTATATTGTCGTTTTAAAAAAACTGCAGTTGCATGTGAAAATGCTTATTTTTTATAGTTTTACCTGCATCCCAATGACAGCATAGGTGAAAAATGAATAAAAGGCTATTGGGAACAATTAACTAAATGATCACAGTCAGTGTTAGTCCATTGTTAGCTTTCTTAGCTTTGCTGCATGAAGTATTTACCTGCATCCCAATGACAGCGTAGATGAAAAAGAGCATGGCTATCAGCAATGCAACATAGGGAAGAGCCTGGAAAAGTGAGAGAAGAAAAAGAGAGAGAAGAAAATGAGAGAGACATAGAGAGATGGGACAAATTAACAATTTAAAATTCTTCATCATACCTTGTTCATACCATGCACAGAAGACAAAACAATGACATCTGAGTCGCACCTGAAATGACTTGATGAATGTCCAGAGAAGTGTCCGAATGCCCTCTCCTCTGCTCAGTAGTTTGACCAAACGCATGACGCGAAATAGGCGAAAAAAAGTGATAGAAATTCGAGCGCTGTCCTCTGTATTCTGAAATTCGAAAAGAAAGCAGCAGAAAAAAATTACATTGTTGAAAGAAAATATGAAAATATGCTGTTACTGCATTGCATAGCCTTTCATTAATAAAACTCTCATTATCAAGCTATTTTTCAATAGGAAGAATCACAAAAAAGCAAAAAGTCACACAATATTTTGTGAATTGCTCTGTGAATATGTAAGTATGTGTGCTTGAAACAATAAAGACAGGAACACATGCGGAGCATATCATCTATGTCAGCATAAATGATCGCATCCACAATCGGATGCTGTGAACATGGACTTCATTTCCCATGATGCACTTCATGCGTCAGCTGTCCCTGTTCATGACTTGTATTTTGAGACACATGCACTCAGTGGTTTTGATCTCTCAGACAACTTGACAGCTTTCTTCATCTTGACATAAAGTGCAGTCCAAAAACACTTCCAAAGATGGTCAAGAGACATAGAAAACATGTGACAGAACACAAAACATAACATAACAGACACTTCGCCCAAAAACAAACATAGCTAAAATGAATGAAAGGCTATTGGGAATCATTAACTAAATGAGCACAGTTAGCTTTCATCCATTGTTAGCCATGTTAGCTTTGCTGCGTGAAGTATTTTTAAACAAGTAACAACAATTAACAACGGAGGTAAGGGGCGTCTTACCCCTGGCTCCACTGCCACAACTATGGGAGCTTCTGTCTGCTTAGAAATCAAAGGGCTAATGTTAAAACTTCCTTACATCAAGCCTTCCATTGTGACATTTATTGATATTAGAATAATATTATACACAGAGTAGAAAAACACATTCTTTCCTTTCAATCAGGTCAAACTGAGTGTACTTTACACTCCACATGCATGCTATCAAAAACAATAGGTTTATATCTTTCCAAAATCTCTTAATGTAGAACAAAACAATACACAATTTAATAAGTGTTAGTAATGTCATGACAAGTGTATATATTAGGGCTGTAAAGTGTTTAAATATTTAATCATGATGATTAATCATGATGAAAACCTTACTTTGTATTAATCCCTATTAAATATCATGTGTTATCATTATCATGTGTTGACACTAAACAAAGGATATTTTCTAACTAAAATAGATGGTAGATAAAACATAATTTATCCAACAGATGTTCCAATGTTCCAATGCTCCACCGTATGAATGTATATTTCACATACACGTACAGTCATTTACTGAAACAGCAGATGCTCTTTGCTATTGCTTTGCAAGCTTGATGTTGGTCAGCCATAGTTCTCTTGCAGGCACTGTCCTGCATAGTATGCTGAAGATTTACAGTGCCCTCCACAATTAATGGCACCCCTGGTTAAAATGTATTCTTAAGCATTTAATAATTCCCCCCTCCCCCCTGAAAAATATGAAAAAAAAATCTCACAACACAGAAAATATGTGCCAATAATTGTGGAGGGTGCTTTCAATGCCATTTAAGAGCTGCATTTGAACAAGAGTTCAATAAGCTCTATTAGAGTCATAGAGTGTATGTATTCTGAAATATAAAAATAATAATTATTATTATTGTTAATTATTAAAAGTAAGCACATTAATGTGCTGGTAACACACTAACAATGACAACCCTATTATATATACACATTCATGCATACGAATTTAGAAAAGCAATTTATTTGATCATTTTGCAGTTGACAGGTATCATAAAAGGTCTTTCTAGCATGCATTTACCTACCCACACTCTGCCTTCAGCCTTTTTCAAATCCAACATTTATATTTCAGCAAATTTCAATGAGAAACACAGAAATATCTGTTGTCACAAGTGCCAAGTGCAAAAGTGTAAACTTTGAGTTTGGGTTGAAAACACAACCATTAAAAGAAATTGACATGAAAAATTAACATGAAATAAACTGTAAACAAATGATGAACTGAATTGTATGTAATTAATACATACATATACACCAGTGAGCCACATTATCAGGAACACCTACTTACATTCCATCTGTCTCGCAGCATGGTTTCATAGCCCCTTTTATTCTTTCCATCAATTGTCAGGACCCTCACAGTGCCTCTCATGAGCAGATATTTTTTCAGTTGTGCATTATTCTTAGCAGTGTCAATGACATAGTTGAATGTTGTGTGTGTGTGTATGTGTGTACTACACAATGTGGATCAAATACAGCAGTGCTGCAGGGGTTCTTAACCCCTGTGTTCACTAACTGTCCACTTTGTTAGACACATAATCTGTTGTCACTGATGTAAAATTATTGATGACAGCTCATCGGTTTTTGTTTGTCATCCATAGCCATTCATGAGTGTTAATTTTCTGGCCATACTGATGACAATGATGCAAGTAAACAGATGGACTTCAGTCATCAAAGTGCACATATGACCAACCAGTACACAATGATAGGTATTCATAAGTAAGTGGCCCATCAGTATATACTGTAATGTTGAAATAACATGTAATTTTTTTTTTTACCATGCTTGTGTGTGTGTGTGTGTGTGTCTGTGTGTGTGTGTGTCTGTGTGTGAGTGCATACACTTGTGGGACTGAGAACACAGAACTTTAAGAAGCACTAGCAAATATATAATATATGGATCAAAAACATGAATTATAGTATAAAACAACTTATTGCATGTGGGAGTGTAGGGCCTTGCCACTGCTTTTCAAAAAGATCAATACATTTGGAGCGCATACCAATCATTCACTTGCATTAGCAAACACATCTACATGGGTTAAGAAATACCTAGCTGCACTGCAAGACCCTTCACTTGAGCTGAGAAGAAACAGCCAAGCACACACATGTACCACTACTTACATTGATCTCTGTGATTGCAATGTCAACGACGCTACCAACAACAATTAAGGCATCAAACGTGTTCCATGCATCGGCGAAATAGTGCTGCTCACATCAAACAGGATGTGTGAGAAGATAGAAGAAAGTGAAATAGAGGTAGAGGGAATGAGAAGAAAGAAAGACAGAAGAAAGTCAAAGTTATGATGTCACAGCCATACAACAAAAATTTTGAGGGCACACTGCGTTTGACACAAATTTTTAGCAGTTGCAAAGTACTGACATGTAGCCCTAGTGAAGATAATAACTGCATGATATATTAACAACAGTTCCAGGTTAGTGATTGTGTGATCAGAATCAGAAAACATTCATTATCCATTATGCCCTCACTCAAAATGTAGCTAAAAATATTATAACTAGCAGAACTCAAAATTATTAATAGTTCCCATCTCCAGGATTTAGTTGTCTGTACTTGTGCCTGTGTTAAATGATTATTCTTTGAACTATTGCTTTTTTCCTCAATTTCTCAGATTTTATTTCTCATGGAAAATATTAGTTTTTTAGATCTACCAACAATAAATGATGTTTAAGACTTTCACAAGCACAATGGCCCTCTTAGCAGAGCATGACTACCATAGATACAGATTTAAAAATATATACTACACAGTAGTTCATTAACTATGGTTACATGCACATAATAGGCTTATAGTGGGGCTTGAAAGTTTGTGTAAGTTTGTTCTTTGTAATTCCGCCTAAATATGACTTTAAATATCATCATGTTTATTGCACACATTAGATAAAGATGACACAAGATGCTTTACCGAACAATCCATAAAGAAAAACATAATTTAAAGAAAATAATGTTTTTGAAATGCTTAAAATGTGCAAAAATAAAGATAATTCTAAAGGGCTAAAGGGTTCACAAACTTTTTTGTAACATCAATGAAATGTTCTAAACATGTTTATGTTCTCATCTATAACAACCAATTTTGGTCTGGTATGTTTAGGTCAATTAAAACATTTGTCAGATGATCAGACTAATATTAAATTATTGGTGTGCATGTTACCACAATAACTGCGACTCTAGATCGTCACAATTTAGAGTATATATCAAGTCTGGATCTACAGTGTCAGTGCTAGAATTCAAACATATTATACACCAAATTTACAGTGATATATAGATCGAGACTGGTGCCCTACAGAGACAAGCCCAGAGTGACAAAGGGAGAAGGAAAAGGAAAGACGTATAAGAGAGCGGGATAAGGGAGGGAAAGGCTATACTCACATCTACCTGACTCAGAATGATGTCTACTACGCTGCCAATCACGACCAGGGCATCAAACACATTCCAGGCATCGCCAATATAACCCTATTCATAGAAGGTTAGCATCACGCCACAAATGAGGTGAGAGGACAGAAGAAGGATACCAGGAGGATATAGAAGGGAGGGAAGGGGAAGGGTTAAAAAACTTGGGACGGCATTAGAATTTGGAAGGAAAGCAAAGTCTACGTTTTGTCTGTATCTAAAATAAAGGGCCCCAAATGCAAAAACGTCTAAACTCAATACTTGAGCTTGAGTATTGGAAGTTCAGGTGACTTACTCTGGGTTTGAAGGCAACAAGTTTGAGGATCATTTCTACGGTGAAGACTCCTGTGAACACCATGTTGAGAATGTCCATGGCATAGTTAAACAGATGAGATTGGCCATGGTGCTATTTGCAAAGTAAGAATGAAGGAAAAAATGTGATACAGAGTACAAAAGAAAGTTTAAAGCTAAAATGAACTTAAGTAGATAAAAGTAAAAAGTATTTAGTTTGTGTAAAGCAGTTATGACACAGTAACAAATTGATGCTCACACAAGCATACATTTGCACTATGAACAGTTATTTTGTAGTTTAAACGCATGAAAGTAGTGAAAAGTACATAAAGCATTTTTAATAAATCCATAATAAAGTAAAAAAAATCAGCTATTGTTTATTCTGCCTGTATAGTTGACAAAAAATGTCTGAATCAATCCTTCTCACCTGTATGGCCAGACAGAGTGTGTTGAGGATGATGAGGACGAACATGACATATTCAAAACCAGTGGAATTCACCACATACCAGAACTTATACTGATAGCGGTTCTTAGGAATGTATCTCCGCAATGGGCGTGCTTTCAAAGCATATTCCACACATTGCCGCTGATAAGAAAAGAAAAGAGAGAATAGTGTTGGAATGGTTTCTACGATTTGTCTTTTGGATGGAGAGTGCCTAGCTCATAGTTAGCATTAGCTGTGATTAGTCTTGCAAGATGTTACTGACATTCCCACAGTCCATTTTCGACTTGCAAGGTGCATTTATACAGCATTGTTTTGATGATGGAAACACAGTATGTTATGTTTGAATTAGTCATGTGTATATGTTTGCTGGACGAATGTCTCCACAAATAATATAATTAATATGGCATATAACTAATAATGAACTTTATCTACCTTAACTACCTTTTTTATAAAAAAAAAAAAGAAGAAGATTTTTAAATACTGTTGATGTTGGTGGGATAAATTGCCTCCACCATAGCTCTCATGTTCAAACGGGGGATTGGTGAATCTGGGGTCACAGGACTGACACATTTAAAACTGCAGAGCTAAACACAGTTTGTTTTCACACACAGTCTCCAGCAAAACTCATAAAAAACATTCTGCCCTCAAGGCCATTTTAACATAAACAATGTGAAACACATAACAGACTTCTAAACATTTCAAATCTAATAAGCACATCGACCACGCGTCACTTAATGACGACATGCGTCAAGCATACGTCACTTAATACACGTCAACATATCACGTGATTCTAAGACCACATCTCCTTTAAAGTTTCAGAAAGACATTGACAGGTACTCAGATTATTTTTCCCATCGGACGTCTCAACTCTTTCACTCTCTAAGAGTTTAACTCTTTGCTGAGTAATTCTTTTCTATGGGATCCCACAAACAGGAGAATTAATTGCCTTTCCACAAAAACTGTAAACTGCAATTTTTCTCTCTGTCTAATAAATCTTTTAAATCAGTTGGCGAATATGACTTCTTCCTGAAAGGACTCGGCACAAACACTGAAATAACAAAAACTTCAATGTAAAAGCCATTGCTTTAACCCTCCTATCCAGCACATCCTTAACCCTGGATGGACTGTAGACTCTTCAGCTATTCCATGGTTTTGACCTAATACTTTATCACCGGTTTGACAAATTATCTTGCTGTAGGATGCAGCCCTCACCAACCTGTCTGTCTTTGTTTCTTTCTCCACATTACTTCCATTCTCGCTCAGTTACACTGGCTGCTTATTTCATCCCAGTATTAAGTTTTAAATCCTACTCTTCACCTATAAAGCTCTTCATGATCTTGCTCCTCCATACCTCTCTGAACTGATCTCTCCATACTCTCCTCCTGGGTCTCTTAGATCTTCCCCCAGCAGTGCAGCTGCTCCTAAACTATGGAATTCTCTCTCTCAGACTTCCCATGATTGCTTCTCTGTAAATTTAAATCTGACCTTCAAACTTTCCTAATTAATCAATATTTCTCTCCCTCCACTTAACGTTGTTGTTACGGTATCAAAGCTGATCAGGGTGTTTTTCTAAATGATCAGGACCGACTCAAGCCAGATCTTTAGTTTTACATCTGTTGTCACAGAGGTGCTGTAAAATGAGAATTTTGTGGCAACACATGATTAAAATATCTTCAGTGTAGAAATATTTTAAACTGGAAAATGAAAGCAATCCAGTAGCCCCATATAATGTTTGTAATATGAACATTCTGGTGGTAGCAATTGAGCTGCATTTAATACTACCAATGTAATATTTTGTGCTATTTACTGCGATCAAATTGCCTAAATGTCAATGAAAAATGGAAAATTCTAAAAAGGCTTGGAAACCTTACCCATTCTGGCTCAATGAAAAATGGAAAATTCTAAAAAGGCTTGGAAACCTTAACCATTCTGGCACCATGCTTACCCCAGTGAATGCTTAGTACACCAGATGATGTTCAAATTTTATTAATTTATTGAAAACTTTCTCTTTTTAACTTGCAATTTTAATCATAAGTATAAAAAGCATTAACATCCTGTCACAGTCTGCAAGGAAAACCTTTCTCACCTGATTTTTGTCCAGCTCACAGTTCTTATACTCCTTCTCTCCCTGTTCCTGAAAGGTGACAATGACAAAACCCACAAAGATGTTCATCATGAAAAAGGCAATGATGATGATGTAGATGATGAAGAAAATGGAGATCTCCACACGGTAATTGTAGATGGGCCCCATGTTCTCTCGGTTTGAGTCTATGGCTTTGTATAAGAGGCTGGGGAAAAAAAATACAGAATTACAAAAAAGTAGCATGTGGATTGAACATAATTTCCTAGATGTGTGCTACTGTTTCACCGCTGTAAACTCAGACAGAGAAGAAATTCAGCTATTTGTGCCCATGTTTCTATATTTTAAAATACAAGGATTCTTACGCTGGCCAGCCCTCAAAGGTTGACACAGTGAAGAGGGCCATCATAGCCATCAGGACATTGTCGAAGTTAAAGTCACTGTTGTACCAGATCCTCTCTCGTACTTGTGGCAATGCATTATCACCTATATTATATAAAATGTATGTCCCCCTAGAGATAAAAAAAAGGGGGTGAGCACAAACAGGCCCAGATTAAATCATTACTGTTGAATTCTTGCAAATAAAACCCTGCAGTATTTATTTAATTCAACCTTTAGGACTTCAACAGTGCCAAATTTTGCTTCAAAATAAAAGTCTTTATTAAATAGAATCAGCATTGTTTTTTAATACTCACTTGCATTCTTCTGGACTTGATTTGGCTTCATCTGTGCAACGGTAAAACTTGCCCTAAAGAAAATTAATAAAATTGGAAGTTGAACTTCTGGGTCAAATTACACATATCCACCCTAATTTGAGTAATTACAGTATATATGTTACTTTTGTCCTGCAACTGTTAATGTACAACTATTCAATTGTTTATTTAACTTAAAATATAAAGTTTCACAACCATTTTATTCTAAAATGTTATGTTATGCAAATAAACAGCAACAGCAATAAAAGTGTGCATGTCATATGACTAAAAATGTTCAAACTTTTCTGAATAATTGTGAATTGTACTTGACTTGCAGAAATGCAGAAAAAAACATTATTACTGACTTGTAATTATTGGGTTTGGTCTTATTAATTGTATTACCTTAAAAAGCTGTACCCCGATACAGGCAAACATGAACTGCAAGAGAGTGGTGACGATCATTATGTTGCCAATGGTTCTGATGGCCACAAACACACACTGCACGACATGCTGCAGAAAAGGCAAATTACACCAGATTAATAAAATCCAGAGTAAAGTAAAGTTATGAGTTATGATGTTTAATGTAAGTCTAGCATTATTTAATGAGTTAGGTAACCATTGTATTTTCATGCAGTTCTTTGTAAGTGTCAAGCTCACACACAAAAACACAAAGATCCAAACTGCTATGCTATGACCTTCCTTGTGTTTTCCTAAACCCAAGCAAAAAGAGAAGCCTTACTTTTAGTCCCTTGGCTCTATTGATGGCTCTTAGTGGCCGAAGAACACGAAGGACTCTGAGAATCTTGACCACAGAAATGGCTGAAGACCTGTAGACATTATATACACACAACTCTGTTTTAATACTGTCTAAACCATGCTGGGAAAAAAAGTCTTTGACATTACATTACTTAATCCTATTTTCGTAAAAAATTTGGAGAGTCTTTCATAAAATGTAAAAAAAGAAGACTTTGTTAACTTTTTGAACTGATAAGTCCAATGAAAAGATTTTGCATTGTTCACTAATCATAAGATATGGAGGCCCTGCACAAGATGGAATACTGTAATATACTGCAATATACTGTAGTGTGGTCAAAGGGCCATACACATTTTGTGACCCTAGATTCACCAATATATACACACCATAAAAATTGGGGATTCTAGGCAAAAAGGTAAGCAAAAACAGTCATAAATGTTTAAATACTTAAAATACTTGTGTTACTATTGGTGTGGCTGGGTTTCCTTGTCCAGCAGAAGATTGTGTCTGCTTTAAGAAGGAAAATGAATGTTTTCCTTAACTTTAAGGAGATGCAAGTTTGTGTTCCAACAGTAACAATATCAGAAGAAATGGTTAGATCTAATTTTTTTCTTGCTGGTGTTGTAATAGAACATAAAGCATTGGTCAAACTCTTGTGATACTGTAGAATTTTTAATTGCATTGAACATCAAATATTTGCAATGTATTGTTGTTGTCTGGTACATACTGTATCCCAAAAGACACCAAAGAGACTCCAACAACCAACAGATCCAGCAGATTGAAGTAGTTTCTACAGAATGCTCCTTTGTGCAGGAATGCCCCAAAAGCTGTCATCTGAATAAAAATAAAAGCGGTCAGTTGACAGAAACAACAGAGTATTGTACCTTTACACAAATGAGCATTTGTCTGTTTGGAAAAACCCAAATCAGAAATTGCTGCCACCCACAGGCCAAAAAGACTGAAGCATATCACCTATTAAAACACTTTCTGATACAAGAATATAAAGATACATCCAGAGACATTGTTATGGCCGTTTCTTTTTGGGGCTAAGGTATCAATTTGTAGTTTCTCTAAAGACGTATTATTTGTAGAATGTACACTTGGGGTATGATTAAAGCCTATAGCTAAGACTTATATCATCAACATATTTTGAAAAGGAAAATAATGGATGCTACTTCAAGAAATTGGTGATTTCATCCACATTATCATTATCAGAACAAGACGTCAGGGTCATTTGTTTAGATTTGAAGCCCATTTATAATAAACAAGAAAATGCAATTAAAGAATAATTTGTTTAATATAAATTGCTTTAAACACTTTTTTATACATACTGGGTTTTTTTTGTTTTGGGATGCACTAATTACCTTTGTAAATATTAAATAATTAACTATTAGTATTTGCATTATTTACAAAGTGAATGGTAATTTTGTATAGTTTTTAATGTTTACTATTTGTTTACAGTGGTGTTTATGTGCACTTTAGAATTTAATATATTTCTTCACAAACACAAACTAAAACCTAATCACATTTCAAAACATAAAAAACCCAATTAAACCAATTACACAAAATGATTTAACTTGGACAGTTATTAACTGAGAAAAATAATACAATATTACATATCTATAAGCGACAAAAGTATGTGGACCTTTGTTTTCAGTTTCTAGCGTGACCTTTTTTTAGCGTGACATTTCTAGCGTGACCTAACCAGATGTTTTTGGCAATTGTTGATCATTCCAGCACATGGACTGTAGGCATTGAATTTTAGCCTGTTGCTCCATACAGAACAGCTTCAAATTTGGTATGGGTTTCTTCACATTAACTGCTCACTTCCAGACTTTCCTCAACATTTCTACTGGGTTAATCTCAGGACTTTGACTTTTTGACTCTATAACATTAACAATAGCCATTGGGAGAGTAGTTGTTGCTCAACTGCTTAGAAGTTACTCTGTTTCTAGTGACCTCATAGACCATTCAGCACCTTGCTCTATATTGCTCAAGCACTCCTGGGAAAGTACCAATGGCCTCGAACTTCCACCATTTGTACATAGTCTGCCTGACTGGTTTGGTGGAGTCCAAACTCTTTTTCTGAGGTCCTCAGAAATATACTTTGTATAAGTCACACTCCAATACATGTGTTGTGAAGATTATTATTTTGTTTTTCATCTGTTTAACTGAGTTCTCTTCATCAACTTTCATAACTTGATCAAAAATTATGTTTTAGGTCAAAATATTGTCCTTATTAAATATTCCTATAGGATAAATTAATCAAGGGTATAACTGCAGGATGTCTGAGGTTTCTGTGTGTAACTATTAATACATGTCTGATCATTACTCAGACAAGCATAACTGAGCACAGTAACATAGGGACACATTGTTTCGATATTAAACAAAAATGATTTTTATATTCAGAAAACTTTGAGCAAACACTCTGCAAAACACTGTGTACTCACATTAGCTCATACAGACATAAACATAAAATCCACAACCAGGCACATTTTAGACATATTCAAGGACCTGAAAAGTCAACCTAAAGCACCAATACTTTCTACTTATGCTTAAAGAAAATGTGCAGTAGTATAACAATATTAAACAGTCAAAATAGGCATGGAAATTTTTAGAGTAAAATGCCACAGTACAAACAGATTTATCCAAAACAAATCACATGCATAAAGCTAAAATTTTCATTTTCTACTTTTGCCTTGTCCTCATTTCACTAATAATTTATTGTGATGCATCTTTTTAACATAGGGGTCAAACATTATGTTCTTTACATTTCTGTATTATTCCTATTATGAACAAAGTGCCATACCCACTACGTTGTTGAGTGCTGATCCACATGTGCATGTGTGATGGGTTAAATGCAGAGGTCACATTTTGTTGTGGTGCACTGTGTGTGTGACTGAGTGTGTTCACAATGACACAATGTTTATAAAACCTAAATCAAAATGTGTTAGGTTGTGCCCTGCTCTTGCTTTTATTGCTTTTCTGAAGGTGTGTAGTGCAGATCCTGATCAAGGAGTTTTGCTGTATGTTCTCCTTGCTCTAACACACACAGTTCACTTCAGGAAAAACTTGTAAATTATTTAAATAGTTAAAAAGTTGCATCAGATGTAAGTAGGGTATGGAGAAAGAGAACGTCTAAAATGTGCAGGATCATGACAGTTCAGGACCAGGACTGAGAACCATTTGTCTAGAAAATCAACTTTAGATCAATGCATTGAAACTGTAAAACCACACTTCTCAATATGTCATCTCTGACTGAGAGTTTGGTAAATGCTCACAGATATGCTAAGACAGATCGACCTTGGATTCAAGGTGCAAACATACATGCAGATGCGGTGTTGTTAGCATGAATGAACATGTCAGCAGGCAGGTGTCTATGAGAATACAAGATGAATAACATGCAGTTGTATGCACCCTCTTTCACTGTAGTTACTCTAAAAATACTAGGGGCCTATGTTTTTAAGGCATAACATGTTGCTCAATGTTAAGACTGACAACTTACTGATTATACTGTAGAAAGACCTGAAATTATTTAAGAACTAATTAAATTATATAGTTTTTGGTTTTGTTGCTGGGCAGAAGTATGCTGATGTCATTGGTTAACTGCAATCAAAATGTTCAGGCTTAAATTTTTTTTACAAAAGAGAAAAATATTGAAAGAAAATAGTGTGAAAAATATGTATAAACATGTTTCAGGAAATTCCAGTTGTAGAAAGCTTGTAGTAAAAATATTTGGTATAATTTACAGTGCTTCAATCACTGTACAGCATTTTTTTGCGATATTAGCTCATTACAAAGAGGTGCAACATTAATAAAGAAGCAATGTGGAACAAGCTTGATGAAGCAAGTCGACACAAAAGGGTGATGCAGCAAGGCCGACATTGCCATAGAAACAAGGTTACCTTCAACAGGATCTCAAAGGTAAAAATACTAGTGAAGACATAATCAGCATAGCCTAGGACCTGTGGAGGCAAGATGGTCATACCATTAACAAAGCACAGCTAGAACACAGCACTCAGACATGGAGATGAAAATTACCTTCAGTAGGATCTCTACTGTAAAGATAGCTGTGAAGGCATAGTCAAAATAACCAAGAATCTGGAAAAAGGCAACATGACAGTTTATCATATACAGATTAAAACATCACAAATCATTAAATCTACTGGTTGATCTAGTATACACAAGAAAGGTTTATAAAAAGAAGGAGAGGGGTCCTTGATATTAATGATGACATGACTGGTCATTCTTTGGTTTCTGCAACTAAAAAACTGCATACAGTGAAATTAGAAGCAACAAATGTTAGGTTTAACAATATAGAATAATGGTGAAATAAACTATTGCTAAAAGATTTCTTAGGGTACTTTAAACGAGCTCTTACGATGTTCCGTGCAGAGAAGCTCCTGATAGGATCTTCGGCTGCCAGAGAGACGGAGCTGAGCATGATGAAAACAAGGATGAGGTTGGTGAAGATCTGGTGGTTAATTAAACGATGGCACCTAACACGGATCCTTTGGAAACAGAACATGGAAATAAATTGTATGTTGATGTATGTTTACAAAAAAATTGTATTTTATTATATTTTATTTAATATTCTGTGACAGTGTGTGTATGTGTGTGTGTGTCTACATGTCTGCTCTACAATGCCTTTTGCCTTTTGCTGGGAAAGCCTCCAGCAACTCCAGCATAAGTGACTCAAAAAATGTTAATGTGTATATAAAAATAAAAATATAAACCATTAACTCTGTAGAATATATATATTATACTCAGTCATACACTTTAATTATTTATTTCTACTGTTTATGTACCAGCATTGTCAACGGGCTCTACATCAACATGAAAATGATTAAATACTGAACATCAGCATCTGGAAGTGCAGTCCAGAGTCCAGTGAGTACAAATCGACTATAGGATTTAATTACAACTCCCTCCATACCTTAACTGCTGAGGCCAGAACTTTAAAACTAAATCCTTATGTGGATTTGTACTTATTGAACCCAGATTACCCAGGTTGGGGCAGTGGTGGCCTAGTGGTTAGGACTTTGCCCCTGAGATCAAGTCCCAGTCTGGGCACCACTGAGGTAACCCTAAGGTACCGTCCCCACTTCACTGCTCCACGTGTGCACGTGTGATGGGTTAAATGCAGAGGACACATTTTGTTGTGGTGCACTGTGTGCAGTGGTGTGTTCACAATGACAAATTATCACTTAACTTTCATTACCCAACCCTGCATACTGGTGACAGAAGAGGGTCAATCTTATATATAAAAATCAATCAGCCATAACATTAACATTAACCATCTGCTTAATATTGTGTATGTCCACTTCAGGCAGACTCAGCATTAACATCTTGTACACCAGGAGCTCCTCTTTGGGATTGAACCAGACAGACTAGCCTTTAGTGCCCCACATGAATCAATGAGCCTTGCCAATTAACCAGTTGCCCTTCCTTGGGTCACTTTTGATAGGTACTAACTACTACATACCCAGAACATTCCATAAGACCTGCTGTTCTGGAGATGTTATCTCTAGCCATCACAATAAGGTCCTTGTAAAAGATGTAATGAGGTAAAAAAAAATCTACTTCAAGAACTGACTGTTCACCTGTTGCTGATATATCCCACACCTAACATGTGTCACTGTCACTGTT
Source organism: Lepidarchus adonis (assembly GCA_037576955.1). Taxonomy (NCBI): domain Eukaryota; kingdom Metazoa; phylum Chordata; class Actinopteri; order Characiformes; family Lepidarchidae; genus Lepidarchus; species Lepidarchus adonis. Next base: position 5,086,764 of record JBBIGC010000018.1, on the reverse strand, counting down.
CTATCTATCCTATCTATCCATCCATCCATCCATCCAAAACTGCTGTCCCCTCAAAATAACTAAACACATAGCCATTAATGTCTAAACAAAGGTGAGTACAACTTCAAGTAAAAATGTCCAAATTGTGCCCAAAGTGTCAGTATTTTGTGTTCTCACCATTACCCATCTAAACAAATTACATAGTCAACGATTTACTTTCCTTTCAGAACTTTCCAAAGTCATAATGCTATGGCTGATTGGTGTGCATACATAACTCAAATGTGATACTTGTCCTGACATTGAATAAATGTGTTCTTGCAAGTATGTGAGCTGATCTTACGGATTTGTATGGCTGAAGATGAAGAATGCGCTTCCCTCTGGAATGGGTGGAGTCTTCTCTTTGAGGCTAAGCTCTGTGAGCCTCTGAGGACGAGGTCCCGATGGAACCACAGGTTCATCCTCATAATCCTCACCTGAATATGTACGCACATGTACACACAGACACACATCAGAGAGCATGTGTCATTACTAGAATATCTAATAATCAATGTAATATTGAGCAATACATTAAATTAGGAAAAAAGAAGTGCACTTGAATGACCTGCTGCTTCTTTCACTTCATTCTTATCCTCCAGCTCTAAAGGAATCTGTAGGGATATGAAACATAATATACAAACAAGAACATTTCACGAGTATTTTCTTGGTTGCCAAAAAAATTAGTGTTTAAAAGTATGTGTGTCAAGTATGACATTATGTACTAGTACATACAGTAACAGTGTGTATGAGAATAGAAGTTTGTGTGATTGGGTTTGAATTCTGACCTACGCTGTCTCTCATATACATTCACAGCAATCCAATAAAAATGTATGTTTACCTTAGTTTCTTCATCTTGACCCTCTGTCTTCTCCTCTTTCTTGTCTGTACTGCCGCTCCTTTCAAAAACAAACAGGTAAGATCATTGTAGGGTCTATCTTCAGCAACTGATCAAGGGCCTGTCTGAACATTTAATAGGTTTTCTTTAAAAATGTTATGATGAAAAACTTAATGCACACAGCAATGCAATTGCTCAAAATTTCAAAGCTGTGCCCCAAAGTTTTCAGTCAATAATTTTAAAGCTTGTTAAACACTGGATTATACATTAGGTTTATGTCAGATGATGTATTGTTTCAATTTGAAGTTCTTTTTCAGTTTAAAATTCTTCATTTTTGAAATATTTGCATTCCTACAAAAGTGAGTACACCCCTTACATTGTTGTAAATATTTTACTACATCTTTTCATGGGACAACACTGAAGATATGACACTTTAATACAATGTAAAATTCTCAGTGGGGTAACCCTGCCAGTGCTCTGACCATTTGCTGTACACCGCATCAAATTGGTCTGCATGGCTGTCATCCCAGAAGGAAGCCTCTTCTAAAGATGATGCATAAGAAAACCTGCAAACAGAACCATGTCCTGTGGTCTGGTGAGACCAAGATAAACGTATTTGGTTCAGATGGTGTCAAGCATGTGTGGTGGCAACCAGGTGAGGAGTACAAAGACAAGTATGTCTTGCCTACAGTCAAGCATGGTGGTTGGAGTGTCATGATTTGGGGCTGCATGAGTGCTGCTGGCACTGGGAAGCAGAGCATGATCCCCTTATTTTGGAAACTGGGAAACAGTGCAGTATTCCAACATGATAACAACCCCAAATACACCTCCAAGATGATCACTGCTTGCTAAAAAAAACAGGGTATGGAAAACCTAATTGGGGCATCCTCGAATGGAGGGTGAAGGAGTACAAGGTCTGGTACATCCACCAGATCATTGAGTCATCAGTGAACTCCATGCCCAAAAGAGTCAAGGTAGTGCTGGAAAATAATGGTGAGCCACACAAAATACTGACACTTTGGGCACAATTTGCACATTTTCACTTGGAGTTGTTCTCATCTTTGTTTCCAGAGGTTTAGACATTAATGGCTGTGTGTTGAGGTATTTTGAGGGGACAGCAGTTTTAGATACAGATAGATAGATGACTTCATTTGTCAGATACAGTTTTAATATGCACTGAAATTAGACCCGTCCGACCAAACATATACAAACATTGGAGGTAGACAGGTCAAGTCGAGAGGTAGATAGGAAACAAAAAGAATATACGGTGACAATGGGAGAGAGAAGGAACATTTCAGAGCGTCTCCCTTATCTTGCTGTCGCGGGAGAGTTTAGAATCCAAGCGCCCAGCTCAGGGCCAGCGCATGCCGAATGGAATGAAAATAATTTGAGACGTATGAAATGTAATTTTCCTTTTTAATCCTAAAGTCCATCACTGGTCTCCATTTCTGTTCTGATCTCCTTGCAGGGCCAAAAGTTTCACCATGATTGATCCCAACTTGTGGTCAATGGTTTCCATCCTACTGTCCATAACCAAAGTCTGTGTAATTTCAGTCTTTCCCAACCTTTCAATCATGTCGCTTCTTTGGGTAGGTGTGACTGCTTTTTTCAGTTGGCGATAACCCAGAGTACCACCTAGTACAGTCAGCAGTATTCCTGTCACCAAAGTTCAGAATAAAATTACATCTTCGGCATCCTCAATTGAGAGCGCAGATAAGCACACCATAAGCCAATTTTACACTGTTATACAAGCTGTACAATGACCACTTTACATTGTTTCAAAGTGTCATATTTTCAGTGTTGTCCCATGGAAAGATATAATAAATTATTTTAAAAAATATGAGGGGTGTATTCACTTTTGTGAATTTACTGTACATTCATTGGATATTCTGACCCATTTGAACTCAACAGGACTTTTAGTCTCTGGTGCTGGTCTCAAACTAATGTGATGCAGAAGTGTTTTCTTCTGATATCAAGCTCTTTCTGACAACTGTACAAAAGTACTAAAGTAATTGTGATGGCTAGTAAGACACAAGTAAATGAGTTGAGTTGGCTCTACATTAAGACAAAGTGAATATGGCTCAGAGTGCTACGTGGAGTACCTCATTCATCTTCCAACAGGTGCTCTTTTGTAAGCAGACATGAGTAGAGTCCAAAAAAAAAAAATAACAAAGTCACTCTGTGTAGGAAGAATGTAAGGGGCAGCGCTATTGAATGCCAAGCGTGGGGAGGCGTAGCAGGTGTCGGTTTGCTGGGGGCTCTCTTGGGTAAGAGAGCCGCGATGCTCCTGATGGTTGTTTCCAGGTGCTTCCAGGCTGCAGTGTCCCCTTTGGGGGAGTCCAGTGTTGTGAATGAATGCACAGCAGGTGCGCTCACATCACCACTTTGACTGGCACTTTTGCTCAGGGGCGTGGCATTGCATCTGCACGTACCTCTTTTTAGGTTCCCCTTTGCACTTGAGTCCTGTCATTCCGTTACAAAGAATGTATTTACAAGCCTTTAATAAATCTTGGCAAGCTAGATTAAAAGCACATGGGCCATATAAGCATTCTTCAGGGCACAAAACAAAGAAGTGAAACAATGCATTTAAGGACACATCCTTGAATGTTGGAAGGGTAAAGTCACAATGCTGTCCACATGTGATGTTAATCTAGCTTGCCATGATATATTAAGAGCTTTTATTTTCATTCTTCCTATACAGAGTGCCGTTGTTATCTTTTTTTGCACTCTACTTCTTTTTTGCCCTAGATGAATTAGCACAGAATGACAAGAGCAGGACAAGAACACAGGACATACAATTTGTGAAAGCAATTACCTGGCTCTCTTCCTCCTCTTGTTCTCCTCCTCTTGTTCTCTCTGTGCTGAGTTCAGACTCTCTGCATCTGCCAGGTTGTCCACAGCAATGGCCAAGAAGACATTCAGAAGGATGTCTGATCAACAGTGTCATGGTTAGAAAACCAAAAATCGTAATGAACCCCAGCTGACCTCCCAGAGGCACTCTTCAAGCATCTACCAAGCCCCACTGTCATCTTTACATACTGTAACTCACTGAGGCAAAATTGCATGGGTGGTCAAAAGAAACTACATAATATTAATAAAAACATATATTTTACTTAAAATCGCAAGTGATACAGCACTGTCATTGCAAGCTAAAATAAACGGTCTATAGCAGTAGTGTGCAGTGCACAATGTGCAGTGAGTTTTATTTAGAAAGTCCCTACCAAAGTAACTAGCCTAACAGCTAACAGCTGTAGTACATTGTACATTGTAGTACATTGAAGGTGATCTTTCATATGGACACATCTGAAGAAGAGCCTATTTATGCAATGAGCAATAACAATAATGCCAACTGTATAATATTATGCCTCCCTCATGATGATGGAACAGCTCTGACTAGGGTGCAATGTGTTCTTCCAGAGTCAGCATTAACATCTTAAACCACAAAAGTTCATCTGTGGAATTGGACCAGGCAGGCTAGCCTACACTCCTCTTATACATGAGTCTTGGGTGCCCATGACCCGGTCATCGATTAAAAACTTCCCTGAAACACTTTTTGCAGGTACTTACTACTGTGTACCTGGAAGTTGCTCTGATCCTTACACTCGTCCGTTTTTCCTGCTTCAAGTATATTAATTTCAAGGACTGACTGTACTTGCTGCCTAATATATACCACCCCAACAGCTGCCATTGTAATGAAATAAGGTACAGGTACATCTAAAAAAAACAAACAAAAAAAAACATTAGAATATCATAAAAAGTTCAATATTTCTTGACATTCCTTTCAGAAAGTGATATACATACTTTATATAGATTCATTATACATAAAGTGAAATATGTCAAGCCTTTATTTCTTGGAATTTAGATAATTGCATTCAGATAATAAAACCCAAAATACATTTTTGCAGAAAATTTAAATATTATATTATATTTCAGCTAATTAACTGAAAACACCTGGGAGACTGAGGAGGGTAAGCCACAAAAGGTAATTGCTAAAGAAGTTGTTCACAGAGCTGTATACAAGCATATTCATAGATAGTTGAGTGGAAGGAAAAAGTGGTAGGAAAAGTTTCCACCAGCAACAGGGAGAACTGCAGGCTAAAGTCAGCAAATTACGAGCCACTACACACAGACAAATCCTAGACATGGGATACAAATGTCACATTTTTCGTGTCTCCACTCCTGAACCAGAGACAATGTCAGAAACATCTTACCTGGACTAAGGAGAAAAAGCACTGGACTGTTTAGTGTCTAAAGTTCTCTTTTCAGATGAATGTAAATGTTCATATCATTTGGAAATTAAGGTCCCAGAGTCTGGAGGAAGAGTGGAGAGGCACAGAATCCACGTTGCTTGAAGTCTAGTGTGAAATTTCCACAGTCAGTGATGATTGGGGGTCATGTCATCTGCTGGTGTTGGTCACTGTGTTTTCTGAAGTCCACAGTCAACACAGCATCTACCAAGAAATCTTAGAGAACTTCATGCTTCCTTCTGCTGACAAGTTTATGGAGATGCTGATTTCATCTTTCAGCAGGACTTGGCACCTGCCCACACTGCCAAAGGAACCTAAAGCTGGTTCAACAACCAGGGTGTTACTGTGCTTGATTGGTCAGCAAACTCCCCTGAGCTGAACCTCAGAGAATCTATGGAGTATTGTCAAGAGGAAGATGAGAGACACCAGACCCAACAATGCATACGACCTGACGGCTGAGCAACCTGGGCTTCCATTCCACCTCAGCAGAACCACAGGCTGATCTCCTCCATGCCACATCACATTGATGCAGTAATTCATGCAAAAGGAGCTCAACAAAGTATTGATTGCATTGGAATGAACATACTTTGTCTGACATTTCTGTTTAAAATATCATTTTTTATTGATCTCATGTGATATTAAAATTTCTGAGACAGTAAATTCTGGGTTTTATTTTTTATATCATTGAAATTCCAAGAAATAAAGGCTTGGCATATGTATTTCACTCTTTGTGTAATAAATCTCACTTTCTGAAAGGAATGTTAAGAAATACTGAACTTTTTCATGATATTCAAATTTTTAAAAGATGCCTGTATAATAACACTGCAGAGATCTTCATCAGTGCTGCTTATCTTGTATTACATGCAAATCCACAACATTCAACATGCTGCTGTGCTCCACATTTTTTTCTATGCCGTGCCAGAAGTTTTGTTTACCCCAACAATACTACATAAGTTTAAACCGTCTCTAAGGCTGGGAGGGATAGAGACAGAAGGATACAGTTTCCACAGATGAAAAGAATGATAAAATAAATGCACACCACCATGCCAGAGGAAGAAGGACCTCCATATGCCATGATACCATCATACATAACTGTGTTCCAGTCTTCACCTGTAAGGATCTGAAGATACACACACACACACACACACACCACACACACACACACACACACACACACACACACACACACACACACACACAAAGTCTTATAAAAAAAACAAATCTAAAGAGTAACCTAGCAAATATATGACCATACTGAGGCACCTTTATATTTATAGCGCTATAGATTTATATGAACAAATACGACAAATGCAATCGCAATTAATTAAACTATTAAAATTAAAAATACTAAATAATATCATTATCTTTAAACTTTTCAGCCCTAAAAATATATAAAACAAGCCACTATGCATGCAAACTAACATTATATGATATTTTAGGCCACATACTGTATATGAACAAACACACCTGAAAGACAGTGAGTAAGGCTTGAGGAAAATTGTCAAAGGTGCTCCTCTTGGTCACGGTCTCATCAAAGTTAAATTTGCCTCCAAAGAGCTGCATACCAAGCAGACTGAAGATGATTATGAAGAGGAAGAGCAGCAGCAACAAGGAAGCAATGGACTTCATGGAGTTCAGCAGAGATGCAACTAAGTTACTCAGAGATGCCCAATGACTAGAATGACAATCAGAGAAAATATTCATTTAGATAAAATAAAGCAGGTTTGGTGACAGATTATCAAGTTTCACAGCAACACAAAATTATTATCAGGCTTGGTTTCCTAGACATGGACTAAAATGAGTCGTGGACAATATTATTATTATTATTATTATTACCTTTTAATAGAAAATCTGTCCAAAATTCTGTTTAGTACAGGACTAGGTTTCTTCTGTCTGTGATTTAAAGTGCTTTGACTGACACATCTTACAACATTTCCTAACGAAATGCTTTTGCAAAGAAACCTGGTCATTATAGAGGCCCTTAAAATTTCATCTCTACCTCTCTTTAGTCCATTACTCACCGAGTGACCTTAAATATTCGGAGGAGACGAACACAGCGGAAGACAGAGATGCCAAGAGGTGACATGATCTCCAGCTCTACCAATATGGTCTCTACAATGCCGCCGCACACCACAAAACAGTCAAAACGGTTGAACAGAGACACGAAATATGCCTGCAGCCCCAGACTGTACATCTTGATCAGCATCTCACATGTGAACATGGCCAACAGCACCTTATTCGCCACATCTGCAGAGAGACAACAACAGCCATCATTGCATCAGAGACATATGCTGATGGTAAAATGTTACTGTTCTATTTTCAGTTTATGTGACATTTCAGTTTGTACTTTTATGTGAAATATGCATGGTGAGCCATTTGTGTATTCTCACCTTGTACTTCAGTGAGCCAATCAGGCTGGTTGTAGTGTTCAGAGGATATGGTGAGCGTATTGAGGAATACTAGGAGAATAACCAGCCAATAGAAGGTGGTGGATTTAACCGCTGCCCGACATTTCCGGCGACAGAACCGGTTCCAGCGTCGCCAGCTACGGCTAGAGATAAAGGAGGTGCATCAGTAAAATGTGTTCCCATTAAAAGTTATACTTTGAATGGACTCCATAAATAAACTCCAATTAGTCCAAAATGCAGCAGCAAGAGTTCTTACTAGAACCAGAAAATACGAGCACATCAC
>JBBIGC010000018.1:5067451-5078876 GCA_037576955.1 Lepidarchus adonis | reverse complement strand
TCTCTCTCTCTCTCTCTCTCTCTCTCTCTCTCTCTCTCTCTCTCTCTCTCGCGCTCTCTCTCTCTCTCTCTCTCTCTTTGAATCTTTGCTTGGTGTTTGCACTCTGCACACTGCACATGATACCTCACCTGTACCCAAATAATGTGGAGTCTTCCAAACCATTGTTATTTGAATTCTCTGTGTACTTTTCTTATTTTCTGTCCTAACTTTTGATGAGTTTGTTACTGCCATTGAATTCTGATTTACAAAATACAATTAGGTCAGTAACATTTTTGAAAATCTTTTATTTGTAAACTTAAATAAATAAAGATTTGTGCAAATTAACACGGCACAGACTTTATTGCATCCATGCTCTACTTGAGTTATTTTGAGGGGGACACCAAATTAACGTTCTTATAAAAGCTGTACACTGACTACTTTACATTGTATAAAAGTGTCATATCTTCATTGTTGTCCCATGAAATGATGAAATTAAATATTTACAAAAATGTACTCACTGTATGTGTGGGATCTTGTTGCAGGATAAAGTGTTGGCAATACAGTTTGTAAGCACTTATACAAGTGCTGGTCATAAAATTAGAATATTATGACAAAGTTGATTTATTTCAGTAGTTCAATTCAAAAAGTGAAACTTGTATATTAGTTTCATTCATTACCCACAGACTGATGTATTTCAAATACTGATGTTTATTTCTTTCAATGTTGATGATTATAACTGACAACTAATGAAAGTCCCAAATTCAGTATCTCCGAATATTAGAATATTGTAAAAAGGTTCAACACTGAAGACACCTGGTCACACACTCTAATCAGCTAATTACCTCAAAACACTTGCAAAAGCCTTTAAATGGTCTCAGTCAAGTTCTGTAGGCTACACAATCATGGGGAATACTGCTGACTGACAGTTGTCCAAAAGACAACCATTGACACTTTGCACAAGGAGGGCAAGACACAAGGTCATTGCTAAAGAGGCTGGATGTTCACAGAGCTCTGTGTCCAAGTGCATTAATAAAGAGGCGAAAGGAAGGACAAGATGTAGTAGAAAAAAGTAAACAAGAAATAGAGAGAACCGTACCCTGGTGAGGATTGTGAAACAAAACCCATTCAAAAATGTGGGTGAGATTCGCAAAGAGTGGACTGCAGCTGGAGTCAGTGCTTCAAGAACCACCACCTACAGACGTATGCAAGACATGGGTTTTAGCTGTCGCATTCCTTGTGTCAAGCCACTGCTGAACATATGACAGCGTCAGAAGCGTCTCACCTGGACTAAGGACAAAATGGACTGTCCAAAGTAAATTTTGCATTTCTTTTGGAAATCAAGGTCCCAGAATCTGGAGAGAGAGAGGAGAGGCACAGAATCCATGTTGCTTGAAGTCCAGTGTAAAGTTTCCACTTTGCTGAAGAACTGAAGGCCACTATCAGAGGCTTATACCACCATTGCCACAGACTGATGGACTCCATGCCGCACTGCTGCAGTAATCCAGGCCAAAGAAGCCCCAACTAAATTCTGAGTGCTGTATATGCTCATACTTCTCATTTTTCATTCCTTTTAGTTGGCCAACGTTTCTAAAACAACATTTCTAAAAATACTTTTATTGGTCTTAATTGATATTCTAATTTTCCAAGATACTGAATTTGGGACTTTCATTAGTTCTCAGTTGAAAATCATCAACATTAAAAGAAATAAACATTTGAAATACATCAGCATGTGTGTAATGAATGAATCTAATATACAAGTTTCACTTTTTGAATTGAACTACTGAAATAAATAAAAATAAAAATAAATAAAATAAAAAACTTTGTGACTATATTCAAATTTTATGACCAGCACTTGTATATAACAAATATAATGTTTCTATACACCTCAGAATTTACTGAAAGTGAATTGACAGAAAATCCAGGTTGGCTCAAGTTGCAACAGGCAAAAAAAAACTGCACCAGTAGTGAACAAACCTAAAGGAAAGTGTAATAATTGTGGAAAACCAGGGCACTAGGCAAGATAGTGCCGACTGAAGAAAAAGAAAAATGACAACAAGATAACAAACAAGATAACAAATTATGTGGTTCAAAAATTTATGCAGTCTTAAAAACCACAGGAGCGGTTTATGAATGCCATCGAGTAAAAAAACTAGATGAGCCTTGTCTGACACTGATTGACTTCAGAGGTGATAGACTTTATGCTGGCATTACAATAAATGATCATGACATTGATTTTCTCACAGATGGAGAATTGACATGCATTCCAGAAGATGTGAGGTTCCATTAAGCTCAAAAACTCAACATGTCACCATGGCTGGTGAAGATGGTTTTTACGATTCGAGAAAGACAATTTGATTAATAACCTAACAGACTGTGGACATTTGGAGATGGAACCAGTAAAATTCAAGGGCAATGCTCTGCCTTACACTAAACAGTATCCAATCAGCTGCACATCCATTGTTGGTATAATCCCAGTCATTAGTCCATTGGAAGAATGGCACCTGATGATCGATTAGAGGGTGGCCAACCAGTACATTGAGAAACTGGCACTATTTGTAGCAGATCCATCAACCATCTTCCATGCCTTGAAACCAGAACACAAATGGTTCTCTATGATTGGCATGGCCAATCTTGGAGTCTTTACAGAGTGGCAGACAGATCACACACAGGGCATGATCAACACCTTTTTTCCTTCTTCTCCCTTTTGTCTCAATAAAATCGCGTGCAAATCATCATTTGACTCAGAAAAGAACCTGGGATTGATCAGACAAATCTATCAACTGGCTTCATTTTTGTAGCTAACTACTGGTTTGGATTTTGCTGTATTTCTGTTCAAGCTTTTTTGTGGATAGTAGTCTCTGACAAAAACACACCTGCCTTCTGTTTTTGATCTGTTGGACAAGAGATTGAGGTTCAACAGATGTTTCTTATGGTTTAATTCTTGTTTTCAGCATCATATTGACTTTAACTGGCACAGCTTGTTGAACAAAGACAAAGACGATGACAATGGAGTATTCACAAACACCTGTGAAGCCAGAAATGAGGGGACTGGTTTAAAAACTATTGTAATTTCTGCATGGTGACACTAAAATGTAAAATGTTTGCACTTTAATCATGTTAGAAATGTTTGATTTAAAATGTTACATTGAGAAGCATATTGGTTAATAAAAAATGTGTATTTCTCCCAAACTTTATGTAGGGCAATGAACATATACAGTATGTACACTGTTTTCACAGTAAGATGCTGTGTTCTAAACCACAATAAACAAGTCTGCACTTATTAAAAACTCAATACAGTTTCAGCAGGTTAGGAGAAGGTTGTTTTTGGAAACATTTTGGGTGACTATTCAGTTTTATAGTGCTATAGTGCACAATGTATGAAAAATATAGTAATTAATTGTGAAGTAATTATGAATTCATGTTAAATAAGAAAGAAGAAACACAAAGAGGGTAAAAATCATCATGAGAACATGTACACATGACTACACAGTACATGATTTACATCCACATCTAATATGAACGATGCATGCATGTAGAAAGCCCACGGTGGTGGAAATGGATATGCAGGTAGTGGAGGGACGCATGCAGTACAACAAAAATATTCAGACGAGACCAGGACTTAATTCAGCACAGAAAACGCCAACTGGATTACTGACCTGAACTTCGACTTTGTAATTTTTTGACTGAAAGAGTGAAAAAACGGTTACTGTAGTGTATTTGTAAATAGCACTCCTAACTGAGAATTCAAATTTTCTATTGCTTGTTTACACACAACACAAGCCCTTATCCACCTATGCTCAAATGCTCCACCTATGCTCATTTACAGTGTACTTCACCTCAGGGAAAAAGCCATCTATGATATCATATAATGGTGCAATATTATTTACAGTGTTAGCTTAAGCACCGTATTACTTAATTAGTATAAGAAATTTTGCGTTCTGTCAATACCCAAAAAACATATCTCCAAATACTCAATTTTATTTAAAATTATATTTTTAGATATTTAGATTATATGCAACAGCTTTAAAATGGAATAAAAAATCTTTACAAAATCTTAGAAGTAAAAAATATTTTTCACTATACATTTACCATTTTGTTTGCATTTTGTTGTTATGTATTTGTTTTATTTTTCCCACAGTAAAGACTTGTCCCAGAAATATAATTTTGTTAATATAGATTCATTTTGGTATGTGTATGAGTATGTATGTTTTTAGATTTCTATATTCATTAGACATATCTTGTCTGATTGTATCTTTAGGCAGGCATAGCATAATGATAAAAGCAAATGTAAAAACAATATATATTTTTTTCTTTATTTCATTCTCTTGTAAAGTTATCATTCTGGAGATACAACATTTTTGTCTGACAATTATATGCTTTTTATGGTCCAATTTTAACATAATTATAGTAGCTAATCAAACTATCTACAGGGTATTGCATTGGTCAAAGTTTCTCAACTTTTGCTGTTTTTCCATCAACAACAAAACCTGAACCCCAGTGAAAATACTGTACTAAATAAATTACATTGGTGTTTAAAATCAGCTGCAGTTCATTTATCAAAAAAAATGCATGATACCACTCAACTTGGAGTAAAAATTATTAACTAATAAACTTTCAGTGGTAAATTTATAATGTTACACACTTTAGTGTTGTTCATATTATCATGTTATACTCGTTTCATGCTTTTCATGTCCTTAAAAACCAGAGCAGTTCACCACTGCCACAGTCCTGAAGCAGTCAGATACCAAATTGCAGTCTGTGGTGGAGGTGGATGCTTCTGATGTTTTCTGCACTCAATATTGGACACAGCAATTTTTACACTCATGATTTTACTGTGTATGCCATCATCTGCAAAAATCACTGATTACAACAGATTTGTCAAATAGGAAAGCCAATATATAAACAGATTTTTTCCCCCAAAAATATATTAATAATGTGTCACTATTTTCCATTTTCCTCTATGCTAAAACAAACTGAAGGACAAAAAGCAGAGATGTGTAGCGTTTGTCAAAATTAATTTAATGTATTCATTTAACTGATTTTTAAAAAAAAAAAAATCCTCCAGGCTGTTTGAAACTGTACAGACTTTTGCTTGTATTTCTTTGATTCTCACCAGATTGGTCCACAGCAGTGAGCCTTGTCGTCTTCTCCATTTGGGTTGTCCGTGTTGACAGATTCAGTCTCACTGGTAGGCATGCTTGCTGAGGAGTGGAAAAGATACATCACATGTCATGGAGCAGTATGGGATGGCCTTAGCAATCCAGCAAGAAATCAACAAAGCATTTCATGCTGAAGACACATAATGTTTAAAGTTACAAAGCTCATGTAAAAGGTTTGGTTCTTCTTAGCATCATGAATGATAGACAGTACATAAACTTGCAGATGAGTTTGCAAGTTATGACAAATATTTCAAGCACAAACCAGACATCGTTGGCAAATAAAGAATTTTATACTGCTTTGAAAAATGGAATAGTGTGGAAATATCCATGCTTCAAAATCATGTCTACAGTTTTATTTATATAATGTCATTTTTGTTCATTTTTACAAAAGGCAGTATGTTATGGTGAACAAAAATTTGTTTGATACTACTTACAGTAGCAACTCAGCATAGTTTGATGTGTTTGAAGATTTTCGTGTGCAATTTGCACATTGGTAAATGGTTAAGGATAAGCTTGTTAGCAACATTAGCATTGTAGCATTAGTATAAAATTCCGAAGTCAAACATGTGTTGGCTTATCAGCATTTTTTTTTTTTGAGGTCTCCTTTAATACTGGGCATAATTGTTGGTGTGTTCTGCAAATACAGTCATTTGTAAATGTTTAACACACCCACTCAAACTACATGTTCTGCAATGTTTTAAGTGTGAATATATTAACACACTTTCCTAGGAAGAATGGCCAGGTATAGTTTTTCATGGCTTTCATTCCAAACAAAAAGGAGCACACTTAATTCTACTCGTTTAATCTACTGGTCGCAGTCTGAATGAAAACATACATCTATGTTGGGCCTCTGTACAAGTTAATAAATTGTACAATTATATATACAGTCATGACCAAAATTATCAGCACCCCTGGAATTTTTCCAGAAAATGCACCATTACTCCCAGAAGACTATTACAATTACCTTTTACATTACATTTACATTTATTCATTTATGTGACGCTTTTGTCCAAAGTGACTTCCTGGTACAGGAACAATCAGACATAATAAATGAATTCAGACATGACAACGCTGGTGTGAGAGTTATTCTGGTGTATTCTACTTAGCTATAGAAAACAGTACAGGTCCTCCAATCCTGGAGGGCCGGTGTCCTGCAAAGTTTGGTAGTTCCTCTCCTCAAACACACTCACTAAACCTAGCAATTAACAGGTAAGTTAAACCAGGTGTGCTTGAGCAGGGAGATCACCAAACTGTGCAGGACACCGGCATTGCCCACCTATGTTCTAAACAGACGGTAAGTGCTACAGCATAATTAACATGGTCTATTCATATATACAATTCTATTCATGTATACTCATTGCTGGCCACTTCAGAACTCCAGTGCTTAGTATTCAATCATTTCTAGGTGCTTTTATAGGTATATTTGGGGCCATTGTTCTGCTGGAACACCCATGACCTCTGATGAAGACACAGCTGAGCCCTACATTGCTCCCTAAAATCTTTTGCACACAGTCAAGGCACCCAGTGCCAGAGGCAGCAAAACATCACCAAACATTACTGAACTGCCACCATGTTTGAATATATGTACTGTTCTTTTCTTTATAGGCCTCTTTGTAGAATGATGTGCTATACCTAAAAGTTCTACCTTGGTCTCATCTGTCCACAAGATGCTCTCCCAGAAGGACTTTGGTTTCCTCAAGTACATTTTAGCAAACTCCAGTCTCAATTTTTTATATTCCTGGGTCTCCTGCCATAGTGTTTAATTTTGTTCAGATGTCGATGGATAAATTGAGCTGACACTGTTGCACCCTGAGTCTGCAGAACAAATTGCTATATTGCCAGCAACTTTTTCTTGGCCCATGCGAGTTTAAATGAGCATCATATGCTTGAAATAAAACCATTTACTCACAATTTGCCAATAATTTTTTTATAAGTTAATACGTTTTTTTATCAAATTATGTCAAATTTGGCTTTTTTCTCTGTTTTTTGTGTTGATTCAATGCAAATAATGGAAATAAAGATGTGTATACCAAAACATTTGTAAATGTAATAGTCTCCTGGGAACAATTGTGCATAAAAAAAAATCCAGGGATGATGACAATTACAGCCATGACTGTATATATATAATATAAAACAGAAAATAAGCCAAAACTTTTGCAACCTTTTATGCATGTTACATTATATACAGTAATAGTGCATTTCAATGTGCAGAAATGTGATCTCCGATTAAAGTGTACTTACGTATTTTCACATAGAAAGTCAGAGCATGTAATTTGCCTGGGGTCCCCAAAAATGCATATGACTGTATATTAAATGCTCTGTTCACATATTGCATTTTCTGTTCATAGCTACTTACACAAAGCCACCATCTCTTTTTCTGCCTCGTATACACAGACACACAAACTCAGTTGGCAGAAATTACCCTGAGTCTCTGTAGACTGACTGAACCAGCCAGACTTCCCTGCCTTCTTCTTCTGGGTGAGATCGGCCATCGTCACCCCTTTCAGTTTACACGCAGTTCATGCATTCAGACAGCGGGGGGAGACAGAGAGACAGAAGAGCAGGAAGAGAAGCTGCTATCAGCATCTACTGGTTGAACACATAGAGCAGCGTTACAGTACGGCACAGCTGAAAGAGACAAATGCAGAGGATACAAAGAAGGAAAAAAGAAGAAAAATACAAGAAAGAAGAGAGTGTACGAAGCATTTTAATAGGTTGGACTAGGAATAGGCTGACAAAGAGGAGGAAAAGTACAAAAAGATATAGACAGCAGTCCAACACAAGAAGCAAATAGGCATCTATTACCAGCAGGAACTACATTTACACCCCAGCATGCTGTTTAACAGATTGTAAAAAGTGCAAGTATCTTCTACATAGCTTAAGCAATGGGAAAAGGGCACAGCAAGAGAGCTACAGTTCATCATTATCTTATAGAGCAGTGGTCCCCAACCACCGGGCTGCGGACCGCTACCGGGCCATGGAGCATTTCAAACCGGGCCACAGGCCGGCACCGGGCCATACAACACAAAAACATTTTTAAAAAATACGATCTCAATCCATAGCATCAAGTATGTTCGAGACATCAACTTTGCCGGTATTCTATAAAGTCATGGCAGAAAACCCTGAGATCACCACAACAGCACTGAAAACTTATTCTAAAAGGACCATTTATGCGTTACCATAGCGACCAGAGCGTATGAGGGGCAGAGGAGGATGTTACTCTGATAGTTGTTAGCACATTTCAGAAAGACGCTGCTAATAAAGTTACATAATTACACAGTGGATTCACGCTTATTATTATATTTACAAAATACCACAGTTTTTGTGTTGGTCGTATCATCTTATTTTGTGTTTTTTACATGCTGCAAAATAAATGCCGGTCCACGAAAATATTGTCTGACATTAAACCGGTCCGTGGCGTGAAAAAGGTTGGGGACCTCTGCTATAGAGCACACAAATACATACATACACACAATTACAATTAGAGAATCTCCACATTCAAAAGTCAGGTCCACCTGAACACAAAGAACTGCCAATACCTCTTTAAACTGAAATTAATATTACTTTTATTTTTAACTTATTTATTTGTATTCTTTTGTCTGTTATTACTTTCCAGTGTCGACCAAAGGAGGATGGGTTCCCCTGTTGAGCCTTGGTTCCTCCCAAAGTCTCTTCCAACAGTTTAGGGATTGTTCGTTTCGTTAGTTGTAAAAAAAGCTATAGAAATAAATTTGACTTGACTTGACTTAATGCTGTTATATAAACTATGCACAATATCCTAATATGTATCTACTACAATCCCTGTGATCGTCTCAGGTAGACAAGAAGTCCAAACTGTTATCCGACAAAGTTGTAGAAGTGATCATATGGGAGTTTGTCATGAGTGAGTTGCATGTTTCTGTACCACTGATGTTGCCAGGAAATTTGTGGTCACATCTCTTCCCGGGACATCATCAGGACAATCCTAGACTACATTCCGCATGCACTACAACAGCATGGCTTTGTAAACATGGGGTGCATGTGCTTGACTGGCCTGCTGCCAGTCCAAATCGTTCTAATATTAAAAATGTATGGGGCATCACAAAGTGCAGAATCAGACAATTGCCACCAATGACCATTGAACAAATGCAAATAATGACAGATTTCAGAGTAATTAGTAGTAGTAGTTTTTTGTCAGTTAAATAAAAGTGAATGTGAATAAAAGAACATTCTGGAAATGGAGTTTGTAGTTAATTTTTTTAGCATTCACCAGACCAGAACAAAAATGGCTTCTGTTTCTGTAGAAACCTTTGATTCTCTGCTTCCTACCTAGGTAAATTCATCCAAAAAGCTGAGAGCACTGTAAGAGTAATTCTGCTGTAAAAAGACAGACTTTTTAAAGCTAATTTTGCATAACAATTCTCTCTAGGCTCTGTGTGTTCTACAAATAAATTCGAGGTGTTTGCTGCTCTTGCAAATTCAGACCAGTATTTAGTAATCAGAGCTCATACATGTGATATTCAAACAGCACTGACAGTGATGGGATATCCAGTGATCTGATTTTTTTTTAAAATGAAGTTTAGTTTACATTATTTAAAGTAGCTTTAAAGCATGGTTCCTATTGCCAGTATTGTGAAAAGTAAAAGTAAGTATAATAAAATGTCTCTAGAAAGGAGTATTTCACAACAAAATCCTTTTAATACCTTTTCAGACTGGGGATGATAGAACCTCTTCTCTATATATTCTCAGAAACATAAAAAAAACAAGGACCAGTCATTGTACCAGACTGCCTGTTCATAAGTTGTACATTAATGAATATCATAATTATTATAAGTCCCCCAAATAAACATAAGTTAACAAAAAGTTAATAAAAATATCATTAAATTATAATTATAAATAAAAATTATAGCCCTTATGATTTCAAAATTGCATTATTTAAATCTGGTATAAACCTGATTCATTATTCTGCCCTAAATATTCTTCAAGCACTGTGGCAGCACTGAAAAAGTATAAACTTTTGTTACATTTGACAGAGATATTGGCAAGAGAAGTAACCCGTTTTAGTAATTTGGTGTGGGAAGAACATGCATCTAATTATATAAAAAAAAAATAACAGTAATGCAAAATTGTATGTATTCGTACATAGTTAGTACACAAATGATGAGTGGGCTACTGGAACAACAAAAACAAGACATTCATGGACAAGAGATGAGAACAAGGGCCTGTTGGAATGCTACTATACAAGTAACCCCAGTGAAAGGGGTTACATCAAATGTCTCAAAAGCTGGAAACCTGGATAACTCCGATTACCAAGAATGTTGTAGTGAAGTACCATCTGAAAGTCTCTTAGAAGATGTGAATGCAGCACCACAGACAATCCCTACCATGGCCTTCAATGACACCAATCATCTAATCTACACCACAGCAACAGTGATCCTTAAGATGCTTGGCTATAGCAAGAACAAAAAGAAGCAGTGCCGTCCATGGAAGAGAAGGTTGGAGGATAAGATGAAGGCTGCACAGAGGGAAGTTATCCAGCTATCAGAACTGCAGAAAGGTGCAATGAAAAAGAGGATACCTAAGAAGTACAACAAGCTGTCCATAGCTGAGGCCTTAGAAACTGCCAATCAAAGACTCACAGCCTGGCGACCCATCTAAAGAGATGCACCAGGGATATAGTTGCAAGGAGAATAAACTGGATGTTCTCCACCAAACCATCCAAGGTGTCCTTTCAGTGGCAGTGTACTAGAATGAGAACAGACCCACCAAGGCTGGAGACTGAGCAATACTGGAAGTGCATATGGGAGAAAGAGACGACACATAACAGCAATGCACAGTGGTTTGAGGATCTGAGAGCAGCCCACAGCATCCTCCCTGTACAAGCTCCAGTAACCATCACAGTGGAAAACATGCAGGAAAGAGTCTCAAGCATGAATAACTGGACAACACCAAGCCCTGACTGATCCATGCCTGCAGTCTCAAGAAGCTAACTGCAATCCCTGAGCACCCGGAGCACAGATGAACCAGATGCTAAAGGATGGGACCCACCCATGTGTGGCTGACTGAAGGGTGGACAGTCTTTTTTTTTTTTTTTTAACCTGTCTTACAGTTTGGTAATTCTGGTGCCTGTAGTGTCAGTGCAGTCTTGCTCTACAAGAGGGTGAATCTGAGATATTCTTCCTAAATTAGCGAGAGTTTTGGTTGTTCCCCGTTTTGCCGAATAGACTTTAATAATAAATCTCCGGCAACAGAGTGGTCAGGCAGAGACAAACACATCAAACAGAGACAAACACATAACAGAGACAAAC
>JBBIGC010000018.1:5039473-5055367 GCA_037576955.1 Lepidarchus adonis | reverse complement strand
AGAGGGTGGAGGAACAATGTGTTCCAGCTCCACCTTTTCCTTCACATTGTGATCTCCATATACAGTACTACTTCCTGTACTATAGTACTGTACTAATACTGCATCAGAGGGTGGAGGAACAATGTGTTCTCTTCACTTAGAGAGGTGTGTAGGTCATCAGCAGAAGTTGGGGAACCTATGAGAATTGTTCACATTAAATTTCAAGGCTTCATTAACTTCCACTGCTGCAGGAAAAGCTGGAAGTTCACCAAGTTCTTAATGCTTGGGGAAAAGCTTGTTGTCTATGAAATCTGTATATTATTTCAGTGTTTGTTGACCTAAACCTTTTATTCATAATGGATTTCTTTATTGTAAACACATACCTTTGTATCATTTAAGGTTTTTTACTGTAACAGAACTGCTTAAATGACCATTTAACTCTGGAAAATCTTCTAAAGTCTTCTAAAACTTTAGACCAGTAGTTTATTCACTGTTAATCATCACTGTTGCAAAAGATATCTCAGAATGAACAACAAGCAAAAACATTCTTAACTTATCAAAATCAAAAAAACATTACTTTTCCTGGAGGAAATTACTTATGACATACAGTTACTAAATAAAAGTATGGCAAAGTAGTATGTAATAGAATAGAATATGGTCAAATAAAGTACAGAAAAAAATACATTGAAAAAAGTATGAATTACAGAATTATAAAAGCACTGAATTATAATAACATGTATTGTAAGTAGATTTCTTTTTAAATCATTTTGGACATTTCCATTTGGATCATATGGTCCATTTACCACAAATGTTTTGAATTTCAACATTAAAAGCAACTGCGTGATATTCTGTGGGCCCTCTTGTCCCAATAAAACAACTCTGACTTGATGACCTCTGAAGGTGTGTTGGTGTATCTGACCATCCATTTTGAAGTGAATCATACATGGATTGGACTTTTTTTGTCCAGTACACTCCATAGATGCTCAATCAGACTGAGATCTGGGGAATTTAGAGGCCAAGTCAACACCATGGCAGTGTGTCAGGTCTGCAGCATTACAAGCTGTGGTGTACTGTGATCTGTCATCTATCACAGCCAGCCTGAACGCTTTTCTTAAAACAAATTTATGCTACAGTAGCTCTTCTACCTTCACTCTGTTTGCATCAGTGAGCCACTGTCAGAGGTGCCCAAGTTGTTATTTGGATCCTTTTTTGTAGGTACTGACCACTGCATACAACCCACAAGACCTTAGGTGCTCTGTCCTTGTCATCCAGCTGTCACAATTTTGGGCCTTGTCAAAGTCATTCAGATCCTTAGGCTTGCCCATTTTGTCTGCTTCCAAGTTTGAGGTTTCAGATTTATTCTCATACTAGCAGGGTACCCGGCGTTGCTGGGAAAGGATAGTACCCAGAGAAGGGGAAATGTGGAACTTGGAATTCATGGTAACAGCAGGATTTGTAGGTAAAGGAACAGAGCAGGTGACGCTCATCCAAATAAAGGGAAAACTTAGTGTAAAAAGACACAATAGAAACTTTATTTCCGGAAGGTGAAACTGATGGGGGACGGCTTACAGCACTTCTTTATAGACGACGTTGGCAGTTTTTCCTGTGGGGGTGTATATGTATGTGAGCACTTGCAGGGTTTGGTAATGTGAAAACGATGCAAAGGAAGCATCGGACGCAACCGGAAGTGGCACTACGGCTTCGGGAGCATGAGATGCACCTACAGTATGTACCAACTTTGGTCGCAATCCGTGCAGCCGTATGGAAACACATAGCAAACAGACAAACAGACATCCTCTTTTATATATACAGATACAGACAACAATAGAACATCATGAATCTTGTACTCCTCAGATTGCATGATGAAATAACATTAATGATAACTTTAATAAGGAATAAGAGTAAATTGGCCTTTCGTTCTGTCCACAACGCTTTATCCATTTTGGGTTGCGTGGAAGCTGGAGCCAATCGCAGCTGACTACGGGCTGAGGCAGGGTACACCCTGGACAGGAGGGCAACACACACTCACTCCTATGGTCAATTTAGAGTAGCCAGCTAGAGAAACCATCTCTGAACCTGCTATTGCAGGTCTGGATGCACATGTACCTCCTGCCAGACAGCAGGACGGTGAAGAGACCCCTGTCACTAGCAACACACTTATTCAAGAACCACCTGTTCACCTGATGCCTAATTTATCCCAACACTTTCCATTGCGACAAGATTATCACTGTTATTCATTGTCATTAATTTAATGTAACTGCTGATCAGTGTATTCTTTCTCTTGCAGTAATGTCAAAGCTTTCTGTAATATAACTGTCAAACATATTTTAGTTGAATACATGTATTTATACATGTTGATTATTCAACTACTACGTGCACTAAAAACCAATTCCCATTTTACTGATCCCATGTGCTCAGCACAGTAGCTTAAAAGATTTAGGTTTATATTTAGAAGCAAAGTCAGCATGCTACAACCAGACCTATGGGCTATTCATTTCCACATTCGCATCAAACATCACATTTATACCTTCTGACAAGGTCCCTAGAACTTGTCCAAAAAGTATGTGGCCTTCAAGAGAAACAGGCTTTACCAACAGAAAGCCTTCTGGTTCATGAGCCAAACATTCTTCAGTCTTACCTCGGTGCCCCGGTCTCCAAGGTATGAAAGCCATTCACCTCCTGCTGTTCTGTAGCCAAAGGATGACATTATTTTGCCACATTCTGCATTGAAATGGGAAGGACTGTAATATGTGAGGTGTGGAACCTTATCCTGCAGGCCTGGATTACCTGCACTGCCAGCTAACACTTTCACAGTGATAATCCCCCAATAATAATCCGGCTAATGTTCCTTTCCATGGGAGGTTACTGACCTGTTCCAGCCCGTAGGCTAAGTGATAAATGTACTTGTTTGTTTAACATCTCTCTGATACTGTACTCTAATTCCACCATTGGAAGTTGTAAATAATTCACATATTTAAAAGTGATCAATTTTATATAAGTTGAAAAACGTATAGGCTCTGTCAATTGAGGTACACATGAAATTTACTGGAATTTGTGTGACATGATATTGTACGACATGATATTTTCAATGAGTTCATATACAAAAGTATATTTTATGCTTTTGTAGTCCTGTGATAACATATAATTTGTTTCACACTGACATCTTGTGGTAGTTTATATTCATACACACTATACCAAATATATTTGCAAAGTTGTCTCGTTTGGTTAAGATGCCTTTCAAATCTCTTTCTAAGTCCTACATAGTGAACTAAATTCCCCAATACTCAAATAATCCACTAAACGTATAATAGTTACAGTTCCCTCCACAATTATCAGCATCCCTGGTTAAGATGTGTACAATAAATTATTTTTTTATTGCAAGAGCATAATCTCACACTGAAAAATCTATTTCTAAATTTAACTGAATTTTAAAGTGAATTTTTAAAAATACAGCTCAGAATTATTATAATTTTTTTATTACATGTGGCAAATTTATTCACACCCCTAACAATTCCTATAAAATAAATGTAATTAAGAATTTTACAGTTTTTTTATTTGATCTGAGTAAATAGGAACTTGTGCCTCATGTGTTGAGAAATGTTCTTTATGGCCAGACTGACAATAAAGTCTGGCACAAAGTGGTGAACCATCTTTGATTGCAGAGACTGAGGCATTGGTAGGATGCTTCTTTCATACCTTTCATGCACATCACGATCCCCTCACTTTTTACCAGCTCACCTGCTTATTGTGGAAATGGTGTCACTTAAATATTCTATGAGGTTTCACTCTTATTTTGCCCTGTCTCCATTTTTAAGGGTGTTGTTACATTTCAAACTTTGTATTTTGTACATATAAATATAATCAAGTTGGTCAGCCAAACTGTTAGAAAACAATATTCCTGATGAAAAGATGAAAGAGATTTTCCAAAATGCCAATTATTGTTTTTATAGCATTTTACAATCTCTGTAAACTCTTCCAGAAATTTGGGTTTGTAAAACAACTATGAAAGCCTGTGTGTTTTTGTAACATTCTTGGACATATGAGTATTTAATCTCAATTGTAACAATACTGGTAGATTCAAGAAATACAATTAAACAATTAAAACTGAAGTGCAATCAAGCATTTACAGCTGTGGAGGAATTTTGAGCCCAAACTCATCTTTGCAGAATTTTTGTAGTTCAGTCACACTGGAGGGTTTTTGAGTATGAACCACCTTTTTAAGTTCACACAGTATCTCAATAGAATTCAGGTCAGGACTTTGACTAGGCCACTCCAAAGTCTTCATTTTGTTTTTCTTCATGCAATCAGAGCTGGACTTCCTGGTGTGTTTTGGATCACTGTTCTGCTGCAGAACCCAAGTTCGATTCAGCTTGAGGTCACGAACAGATGGTTGGACATTCTCTTTCTCCTTCAGGAGTTTTTGGTAGACAGCAGAATTCATGGTTCTATTTATCACAGGAAGTCTTCCAGGTCCATCCATCCATCTATCCATCCATTTTCTGCCGCTTATCCGGAGTCGGGTCACGGGGGCAGCAGCCTCAGTAGGGAAGCGCAGATCTTCCTCTCCATGGTTACCTCCTCCAGCTCCTCTGGGGGGACAGCCGAGAGATATAATCCCTCCAGTGTGCCCTGGGTCTACCCTGTGGGCTTCTCCCAGTGGGGCATGCCAGGAACACCATCCGAAGAAGGCACCCAGGGGGCATCCTGACCAGATGCCCAAACCACCTCAACTGACTCCTTTCCACACGGAGGAGCAGCAGCTCTACTCCGAGTCTTTACCAGATAACTGAACTCCTCACCCTGTCTCTAAGGGAAAGTCTTACAGGTCTTGAAGCAGCAAAACAGCCCCAGACGATCACACTACCACCACCATGTTTTACTGTTGGTATGATGTTCTTTTTCTGAAATGCAGTGTTACTTCTATCCCAGAAGTAATGGGACAAAGTTCAACTTTCATCTTGTCAGTCCACAGAGTATTTCCCCAAAAGTCTTGGGGATCATCAAAATGTTTTCGGGCAAAATTGAGACGAGCCTTAATGTTTTTTTTTTTGCTAAGCAGCACTCTGCCCAGTCTCTTTCTTATAGTGAAGTCATGAACACTGATCTTAACTGGGGCAAGTGAGGCATGAAGTTCTTTGGATGTTGTTGTGGGTCTTTTGTGACCTCTTGGATGAGTGATCGCTGTGCTCTTGGGATAATTTCCTCCTGGGAAGGTTCACTACTGTTCAATGTTTTCACCATTTGTGGATAATTGCTCTCACTGTGGTTTGCTGGATCCCAAAGCTTTAGAAATGGCTTTATAACCTTTTCCAGACTGATAGATCTCAATTACTTTCTCATTTGTTCCTGAATTTCTTTGGATCTCAGCATGATGTCTAGCTTTTGAGGATCTTTTGGTCACTTCACTTTGTCAGACAGGTCTTATTTAAGTAATTTCTTGACTAAGAACATGTGTGGCAGTAATCAGGCCTGGGTGTGGCTAGAGATATTAAACTCAGGTGTGATGAGCCACTTTTAAGTATTGTTTTAACAGGGGGGCAATCACTTTGTCACACAGGGCCATGTAGGTTTAAACTTTTCCCCATAATAATAAAATCCTTCACTTATAAACCACATTTTGTGTTCACTTGTGATGCCAAAATAATGTGCAATCAGCCATTCCATTGTCCGAAAAATCTACAGGTGGTGGACTTCCAAAACAACTAACAACATGTCCAAGTCTGGTCGTCCAAGCAAGCAAGCAGACCGCAAGATGCTTAAAGAAGTCTCCAAAATCCCTAGAATATCTTCATGGGACCTACAGCAGGCTCTTGCTACTGTTGATGTGAAAGTTTATGTCTCTATGATCAGAAACTTTAACTTGCATGGTAGTTGTGCAAAGAGGAAACCTTTTCTTTCTTATTTGGACACCAGTATTCAGCATTCTAGGAAAAGATCATTTGTATACATATCAATTGTGAAGCATGGAGGTGGAAGTGTCATGGTTTGGGGATGCTCACTCTCATAGAATCCACCATGAATTCTATCAGAAGATGCTTGAGCAATCATCTATAAGAACATTAAAAATGAAGCGGAACTGGGCGCTGCAATATGACAGCATTGAGAAGCGGAGCAAACTTTCCTCAGATGTTAGAGACTAGTAGATGCTACACGAAGCATCTCCCTGTGGTTATATAACACTCACTTTCTCCTTAGTTAGAATACACATTTATGTTAATATATTTTGTTTAATAAATAAACCACATTTATTTTTGTTGTTTGCCTGCAATTAAATCATTTTCCATTTCAGATATAAATAAAAACAAGATATACATCAATATGTAAATATTTATTAATGAAGAACTGAATATTTAATAAGGTGTCTTAACTTTTTCACATGACTGTATTTTTAAAATGTATTCGACAAGGGCTTTTGTGCTATAGCATAATATATTGTATGTCAGTACATTTAGTATGAATAAAATGCATTTACAAACACACCTATAGGGCAATAAAGCAAACATCTTGCCTATATTGTATTTCAGTTTTATATATACAGAATTTCTACAAATGAAATAATGTAGATTGTATTTAATCCCTTTTAAGTTTAACCTATTAAAATGTTCTCAAGAGCCATTATTTTTTATCCTCAAGTTTTATCAAACATAGGTTCCAAGATAGATAAAAACATTATTTAAGTATTTTTTTATAAACCACTTTGAGATAAATCACATTGTGGAATTTCCGGTGTTTTCCAAGTAGAATTTCCAGGTATTTGCGCGATGAAAATGCGGAACTAATGTTTTGCGGCCTCAGTGCCACCCGGAAAAAAACCGGACCGAACAATGCTTCACCCAATTTCTCCCGTGTGGCCACACGCCAGTTTGCAAGATGGAGTCTTTGAATAAAGCGGGACATATGATGAGTTTGGCGGCTTTGCAGCACTATGACCCTTATATCAACAAGCTCCTCGACGTTACCGGACAGGTAGCGCTTTACAAATTCAACTCGAAAGCAAATGAATGGGTAAGCGGCTGTTGTTTTGGGTCTTACCCCTGTCTTAGCCTGTTGCAAGTTAGCCGCGTAGCTCTGTCTTTACTGAGGAGGAGGGAACAAAAGAGCACTGGACAGCGACTTCACGCCAACTTCACTCATTCTTATTGAACTACAATATCGATCTATCTAACGTACCGACGTTTTTAAAATCTGAAATACAGAGTTTTGTTCAAGCTTTGTGTTCGTGCTTTGTCTGTTTTATTATCCTTCGTCGACTCAATAGAACATGAAAATACATTTTAAGCGTACAGTTGTGTGCTCATTGACCAGCAGTGTCAGTTCAAGTAGGTTTGTTGTCACTTCAACCGCAAAATACGCTATATCCAGTTAATGTTTACAATCTTTCGCCAGGACCATGACCGTTGCGCTACGCAAAAACAACTACAAATGTGCGCAAAGGACAGGTCTACACAGAATACAAAAAGAAAGTTTTAAGTCTATAGAACAGAGGTGCAAACTGTACACGAGGACAGCACGCCAGTTGTAGAAACAGGTCTTCTGTGAGTGGATGCAGTATTTTGTCAGATTCTAGATTCTAGCAGCAGAGTAGAATGCAAAAATGCCAAGACGCATTGACAGAATGCAAATATAGTACCGGACAATATGACAATATTTATTGTTATTGTGATAAATTGTGGCATTTTAAAATTTTCATTTCAAATAGAGCATTATTAGTTTCACTTAATTGTACTGCAGTCTGAGAAACACAGAAAAAAACGTGTATTTCTTGTACATTAAAAACGTACCATTAAATATACTTCTGCTGGCACTATTTTTGTTCCATCTTTAAAGATGATGGAAAAATACATATTGGGTCATATAGTGTGTCAATTTAATTTTAAAGTATCGTAATGTGATTTTTTTTTTTGCCATATCACCTACCCCTACCACACACATACAAATAAAAGCGGTGATCGAGGTGGTTAGGATTTTTGGGGGCAATTTAGGTATAATTACTAGTTTGTGTGATCGTTTCAGTGTAACAGATTCAAGTTCAGTTAAAAATAGTACATTATAGTGTGTTTGTGTGAAATGGATTAATGTGTAAATGTCTTTTCACAGGAAAAAACTGACATTGAAGGCACTTTGTTTGTTTATGCCAGGTAAATATTGTCCTCTCATGCAAGTTGTAAATGGCAAAAACACAGTATTTTATAATCATTAGTGTCTCACTTATGGTGTCTGTAACCTTTTGAACAGTGCAGCAAGATGCAATAAAATCTTTTAATTATAGGTTCCACAGAACCTAAATGTGTCAATAATTTTAATGTATATTGCATTTTATAGTTGAAATTAGGAAATAATTTGAACAGTTGATTGTTATTGTATAAGACTCTTGGATGCTACAGATACAAATTTCAGAAAAAGTCTCAATGTGTGGATTGATTTATTAAATTGATCAAGGACAAAAAGTAAATATAAAATGTTATAATACATCTACCATTTATTTGAAACATCATAAATTATTTGTTTATTTCATAAGTCAAGAATCAAGAATAACTATAAAATGGTTACAGACCCTACATAAATGAATAGTCATTGTTCAGATGCAGAGTACATACCTTTCTCAAAGCTGGGACTGGAAACTCCATTTGTGTGGCCATTTATGTACAAATCCGTTGCTTATTTCTTAAAACTATGAGCAGAATACATTAAAATTTGACTTTGAAATTTCATTTTCTTGACTTGAGACGGCATAATATATTATGAATATTTATGATCATAACTAAAACATGGAACATCATTTTGCCTTGAAATTTTCTGCCAATCAGAAGCTGTCATACCTACACCTGTTAAGTGTGGGAAATACATGGTAGTGGTTATTATTTTGTATTTATCAACATATAACATTAAAAAAAGTAAAAAAAAAAATGTACACTGTGTTTTTGCCAAAAATGAAGTGACTAAAATATACAGCAAGCAACTACTCTTGAAGCTTAACACTGCTTAATGTAGTATCAGATTTCTCTCATATACCTTGAACAAATTTCTTTTTCACTGTAACGCAAAAACATGGCATGTTATCTTTCCCTACTGGATAAAGTGGATTAACAGTAACGGTAATATGAGTGAGATTTCCTAACAACAATTTCATGCGGAGGTAAAAGATTTCTGTTTTTTTGACAGTAGACAGTACTCATTAAACCTCACGCTAGGTTTCAAATGTCACAGCGATGCTTAATTTGTTTCCTTTGATCATTAGCGCCAATGTGGGATTTGTAGGCTAATGCCAATATTGGATCTTTTTCTTTAATGACACAATAGAATAATAAGATGAATTTGTAAAACAAATACATTTTCACCAAATATTACATTACAATTACAATTACATTCTGATCTAATTTGGGTTTGAAAGAAATATCTGTCCAATGCCAAATACCTGTCACTATCAATATAATTCTAATATAATTAATTATCTACACTGTTATCTGTAACATGTTATCCTTAGAAACTAACTCCAAGTCTCTGCAGGTCAGCATCACCTCACCATGGGTTTACCATTATGAATCGCTTGAGCACAGAGAACCTGGTGGAGCCAATTAATAAAGACTTGGAGTTTCAGCTTCAGGACCCTTTTCTGCTTTACAGGAACGCAAGCTGTAAGTGTCCATATTAAAAATATTCTTCCATCTCTCATTGCAATATTAACACACAGTTAAATATATTGACAGACTTGTGGAAAACTGCAAATCTCAATGTAAGCCTAATATGTATGTATATATGTAACTGTGCATAACTTTAAATACTTATACAGAGGGTTCTTGACCTATGACACACTCAACTTGGAATGGTTTGTGCCCCAAACCCAGTTTGTTTTTTTGGTTTTTTTATTATGATGTGAAGGTCAAAGTGAAAGTAAAAATAATAAAATGCTCAGAAAAGGGCTAAACAGAGCCTCAGGTGGGTGAGTGTCTCCCTCTGGTGGACTGACAGAGGAATGGCCCTAGGGAATTACACACGTAGGTGTCTATGTAAGGGGGATTCGACTTGCATCAAAATTTGATTTACAGTGCACGCTGAGAAACAGAACCAAGTAAGTCAAGGACCCCATGTATTTTATATCAGACAGTCTTGTCAGTTGCAGCCTGAGTAGTAGTTGTATTTACCATGAACTCTTAAGCACAATTCTGTTTGCTGTAGATAGTAGGTGTAACAATTAATCTGTCCATATCGATGCATCAGCCAAAATAGTTCATGATCCAATGTATCGACCTGACCCAGAGAAAGCAATGTGTTCATTCCACAGTTAATTTTACTTCATTTTTACTGGGTTTTCACTGAGAAGTTGTTTTTGCCAATGACCCGAGTTCTGTATATTATACCTTTTAATAACATGTTTAGATTATAATTTGTTTGAATGTGTGTGTTGATGGAAAATTTAGCAGATTGTGTGAAATGTTATCATATTTTGTACTAACTGCAGATCTAAATGTCAAACCAAATCACATCACTGCAAACTTTAAGGTATTAAAAGCGATCAGATAGTTGTCTAGAATAATTGATTTAGAATTGAATTGTGATGAAACTTGAAATAAAATGTTATTAAAATAGCATCATGATTTCTTGCATGTCATGTATACACTTTTGTCCCTAATATGAATGCCTGCAATGATTTATTATTATTGTAATAACAAAAAGCCTATATGCCTTTAATAAGGGATGGACTTTGTGCTCGGGAAGATGTTTTAATAACATTGAGTTCAAAGGGAATTTGATTGTTATCTTTTAAGGGTTCTGTCATGAGAGGGCTGAAAGATTTAAATTTTCCTACCAAATAAGGATGTTCCCTTAAGGCTGTGGTTGCAAAGATTGCTGGCAACTAATTCACAAGATGGAAAAACATAGATAAAGATACAGTAAACAGAGATATAGTACCCTTGAGATATTCCTTTCTTAATGTCCTTTTCCCCATTTGTAATTTCTTATTTCTAAGGAAAAACAAAACAAAAACATGATGCCTTTGATTTACTTTTTGTTCTGGTCATATATGATTGATTATTGCATTTTTCTTAGTGAATAAATCTTAGTATAAATGCAGATTTTATACTCTTTATTGTATATTATGGTAACTTGGAACATGACAGTAATAATAATAATACTGCTACTATGTAGTGCTGACTTCAAACATTTTTCATTCCATTACTGATCTGTCTAGTCAGTTAATCAAACTAAAAGTCATAGGTTTCACACTTTATCTAACAGGATTAATTTATTCAAATGTCTAATATAGTAATATTTCAAGATGATATGTGCACATAAATTTGAGCATGCACTGTAACACATTTTCGCCCTCTAATGGTACTGGGTTACAAAGTAAACGTTTATTGTGTCAACAAAATTCATATGTTTCCTTCACTTTCAGAGGTCTCGCGCTTTAGTAATAATTTTGTGAATATATAAGAAGGAGCTTTTATGAGTCCCATTACTGATATACTGCAGCAGTGGAGTGGATGAAGGGAATAAATCTGTTACTTTTCATAGTCATTTCTACAACTTTTTAGTTAATTTATGCAAAAACTGTGTATGGATATTGTATAGATTCACCTATTCATAGTTAACTTTCTGGGGCGAACTTGCTGACACACGACTAGATTCCTCTCTCTCTATGGAGCAATTTTCCAATCAGAAACAGGTCCTAGATCAACACTTGAGAAGCTTTACAAGCATGAGCCCATGAGTTCATTTATATATAAATAATTTTTTTTCTTTTTTTTTTTTTTTTACACCCAAACTTGCAGTGTAATACCATTTTGTTGTGAATGTGTCAGTAAATGTAACATTTGTAAATGTTAAATCAATTTAAACCTCAATTAAATAAAGTGATTCTATCAACAGCCAGATACAACTAACCCTATTACATGAGTTATGTATATTTAAGCTGTAAAATAATAAAATATCATTTTACTAACAGTATAACAGCTTCAATCAAATTTCGATGTTTAATGTTTAATCACCTGGCACATGTTTCAGTATCTGCATGTTAAAATTATTGTGCAGGTCAGCCAGAATTAAAATAATTCATTGATCTGTTGTCAATTACCTGTTTGGAGGGAAGACAAATCAGCAATTATTAAATTGTAAATGATAAATTAATATTTACTAAAGTTTTTAAGGTTGAAACTCATTGTCTTGCTTTGTAGTTTGCTCTCCTCCTGAATTTGTGAAGCTAAATGTTTGGAGCCATTAAAGAAATGACAGAAGTGAGTCATTAATATCTAATAACAATTCTTTTTGTCTACTATAATTACTGTCATTTTAAAAGAACATTGATGTCAGAACAAAAACTTCTCTGTATTTGATGTAGTCATCTGTATATTATTTGAGTACCTCATAATGAATAACAATGTCAGCAGGAATGGATTTAATAGTAACTTGGGAAACTTGTTACATGTACATAAAGTACAGTGTTGAACACAAACATTTCTTCAATGCAGAAACTAGGTCTATATCTACCTGGATTAGCAAATATGTATATAAGTATGTAAGTGGTTTATGATTTTTGATGGAAAGATGTAGGAATTATGTGAAATATTTGGTTTTGTATAGCTTTTACCCCTATAAAGGTTTTATAATTTGCTTCAAAGTTTCTTCTCCAGGTTGATCAAACCTTTGTCTAGGGTTTAGCTTTTTTCTTCCTTTTTGGTAATGGCAAGCATGAACTTCCATACTAATCCCAAGTAGAAGTAAATCCACATATTTTATGACCCTCATGCATTAATTTTGCTCATTTTATTGCCTTCAGTGTCAAATCTTTCAGTATTTTGAGTAGAGTTGAACCTCTGTACTTGAGATCAAAAGAACTTTGTGTGTCGTCCAAATACTATTGAGATATATGGCTCCTCTGGAATGAGGGTCTCTGCTACTGTTTGTATACATACTTTAGATCTTAGGTTGTATGGTGTTTTTATGGTCCAGGAATATTAAGCCCAGGTCCAGTCGTTAGGAAGAGGTCAGTTGGGAAGCATTGAGTGCTGTTGCTTCCCATTGGTGTCGAGAAATTTATTATTTTGGGCTGTACGAAAAGTTGACAAATATTCTATAATTTCTGTCTGAATATTTGTGAATGATTTATAATTCACTGCAATGCACCTTCCCCACGCAGTTGCTCAAAATCTTGGCAAAAAGTTTGACTTGTTGATAAGAAAAAGTGTGTTTAGACTTGCTACTGGGAAGCTTAAAACGGTCATTGCAGCAGTTACACTACAACTAATAAATACCATAGAAGGAAGTAAACCGGTACATTTGACATGAGAAATGTCCATTTACCGTAATCTTGAGGATGTTGGTTCTTGAAGCCAAGCTTATATTGAGAATATGGACTCTGCACAGACGAGCTGACAAGCAGACTTTACTTGAGGAAAACAGCAATTCTAGCCTTTTCCATTTCACATTTTTGAATTACCTTGGACATTGAGTGTTAAATGTGTGCTGAAATGAACTGATTCAAGACTTTTAGACACAATCTTACCTCTGTTCTGTCCACTGAAACATCGTCCAAGTGTCTTCTGAAAGACCATTTTACCTTTGTGTCGGAGGTCTTGGATATCATTGTGGGGGTTGGATGCAACCCCGAGCAGAAGCATCCTGTCAGTGCAGTCACCTCTGCTTAGATCCATTCTCCAGCCAGTTACACATACCCCTCAAAATGTCCCAAAATGTTCCTCCTGATTTCTGGCTTCCCCCAACACCATCAAACTCTGCTTCCCTTCCTGAGGCGACCGTCTGGACTGTGAACTTTTCTGAAGCTCAGATATCCATCTTAATGTGCATATGCTTCCAAGTGCTCGACAGAGAAAAAAAGATTGCACAGAGCTGTGGAAGACTGCACAGACCTCCATCCATGCAGCTTCAGCTTTGACTCTGTTGATCGTGTGCAACACAAGTTCTAGAGAGTTCATGTGGGAGAAAGAAAAGGCGGAGGAGTGGGACGAAGATAAAGTCCCCAAGGTCTTGCTGTTCTCATAGCGAGGGAGAAAAGTAGTGCATTAAAAGTGATACACAGTCTGAGTGGCATGTGGTGGGAAAAAGTTCCTGGAGCTGTCACACTGAGAGAAGACATAAGGGAATATATCGGCGCTGTAAGGTAAACTTGAATAGAGACGAGGTCTTCAAATGAGGCAAAGGAAGTTTGAACCGTAAATAAATGAAGATTATAAACTATGAGGATATATATATCTAACATTTTGTTTCTCTCTCTCTCTCTCTCTCTAGTGGGCATCTACAGTATCTGGTTCTATGATAAAGCAGATTGTCAACGCATAGCACAGCTAATGGTGCAGTAAGTATCGAATGAGGGTGAATGTAGCCCAGCGTTTCGTTAGGTCAAACACATTGTACATTGCTGCATGAACATTAGCGCCAGCTAAAAGCAATCTGTCCTCGGGTGATCTGTCACTGTGGAACCCACACGGGAGCCTAGCAACAGGTTGAGCTTGTTGCCATGGGTACATGTTCCCATAGCAACCAGGTTACTCTCACATATGCCATCTGGGTGTATTGAGGCACATGCACCTGTGAGGTTCAGACGAAGGTCAGAAAAAGCCACATTTGAACAAACAACAAAGTAAAAGTGTGTAACTCCATGGGTCCAATTTTCCTGACACCATTAGAACCTTTTGCGAAAAAACTACAGATGTTGAAAGTTAGGAAAACTTGTAGTGTTTCAAGGATGATGATGGTGGTACTGTTTCAGCAGTTTCTTGATGGAGCTTCTAGATGCTTGTTTTGCACCTAATGTACTCATCAGGCACTGCTACTGCAGAAATGCTGTATTTTTATCACTTGACCATTAAAGCTTAATAATTTTAACATAATTTTATGTACAGAGAAATTGCAAGAAAAACCCAAATAAATAATTACGGAGTTGAGAGGCTTGCACACAGGTGTTATGCATGTTGCTTTTAAGCCACTAACATCCTTAGATGCTCAGCGGTGTGTATAATTAAAAAAAAAAAAAAAGATAAGCAAGATCATTTGACCTTTTAGTTACTTGTCAGCTTCAGTCCCAAAGACTTCTTAGCTGACTATGGTTACTATAGGAACAGTGAGTGACTAAAATCATGTCTGCATTTAGGTCTTTGGGAAAGACATGTTTAGAAGTGACTGCAATGCTTGTGCATCAGTGTGATATTCAAGTATGTGAGAAAAAATAGCTGTTCCTGAATGAGTGTCAACACGTGACCTCATCAGATGGTGTCAGCAAGAGCAAGCCATCCAAATCGACATAAAAAAAGATCTAAACGTATGCTTACAGTACATAAATGATCACGTTTGGGTGTTCAGTGGCATAAAACCCTCAGGCACTGGTCAGAAATGCGCTGTGAAATATTACATGATGGTCGTTCTTTGTATTCTCCACAAGTGGGCAAGTGTATGTGTGGTGTACACCAAAAGTAGTTGTTTTTGTGGAGGCCAAGCATCTTACTAAGACTTTTTTTGTTTTTTTTTCCTTATTTTGAAGTCTTGTGGATGTGGTCATCTACAATACACTACTGCCCTCTAATGGTGGAAATCAGCAGCATTTTAACCTTCACATTTCTTTGTGTATTTATTTTAGAATAGTAAAGCAGGAGACACTAAGGGCTCAGCAGGCATCTCCAGATCGAGGCAGAACAAATGGATGTGTGGAGACCAGACCAATGGACATACTTGAACTGCTCAGCAAGGCCAAGGAGGAGTATCACAGGGTAGGCCATAGACTGATCCAGTGTAACCATAATCAGGGCAGCTCAGAAGCTATTGAGCATGTGCACACACTCACCCACAGCACAGATTAATCCAGGATTAATACAATTGAAACATAATGACTCTCTCTCTCTCTCTATCTCTCTCTCTCTCTCTCTCTCTCTCTCTCTCTCTCTCTCTCTCTCTCTCTCTCTC
>JBBIGC010000018.1:5025709-5038209 GCA_037576955.1 Lepidarchus adonis | reverse complement strand
GCTAAGGAAAGAGCGCCTCTCGTTACACGCAGAAAGGGAACAACAGAAAATTCTGCCATTCAAATGCTGCAAGTTTTTTTCTTTTTTTTTTTATTAAAGGACAGAAAAAACCTGTTTGTTACAAAATGTCTCTAGCATTCTTTTTCTCTTTGTATCTGGAATTTTTGTTTTGCTACAGAAAGAACGAAAACTTTTGTTCTAGTTATTTGATAATGTGTGTTTGTGTGTCTGTGTGTGTCTGTGTGTGAGAGAGAGAGAGCGAGAGAGAGTCGGTGTACGAGTGGTTTGAAACGCCAAGGTATGGACAGAACGGGTCGATCAAGGTGTTTGCTTCTCGAGTGCATAGCTTTGCAAGTTTAATTGAATTATGTATGCACAGAGTAGCAAAAAAGAAAAAGAAAAGAGAAAAAAAAGAATATAAATATTGTGATGGTCTATTTAACAGGTTATTTTCTTAAAGAAAAACATCGAAGGACTTAGTTCCATATGCACCTCTTTTTAAGCAATTCTACAGCATGCGATTCTAAGAGTTAACCCACCCATGGCAGACAACCAAAATAAGATTTTTTTTAAAATTTTTAACTTAAAAAGTTTTTTTTCAATATCATTATTTTCAAACATTGATTTTTACAACATGTCATTCACAGAGTAGTAACTGGTTTTTCCAAGCACGGAACGGGCACCTCTGTTGAAACCGGGTAAAAATGAAAATTACTTCCCTCTTAACCCATGACCCCAACCCCGAACCCACCCTCTTGTCAACACCATCCAAACCAAGTTCTAACAAGAAAAAAGGACATGGAGAAGAGAAATAAAACAAATTAAAAAAAAAAAAATGACGGGACAATCTTCATTTCATTATTCTACATCGCCCAACCGGGAAAAAGTGAGAAACAATTAAAATGGACTTTTCAATTCCTTTTTAAAAAATGAGCATTCATCATCATCATCATCAGCATGTGCTTGGTTAGATGATGTTTTTCAACATTATTCTATATATATATGCATTGTTGTATTCCTGTGCAAACAAAGTTGTGACTAGACAGAATCAAAACAAAAACAAATGTTAAGAGTAAATATACAGGCCTGGTTGTGGCTAGTGGACCCCTGGTCAAGC
Source organism: Lepidarchus adonis (assembly GCA_037576955.1). NCBI lineage: Eukaryota > Metazoa > Chordata > Actinopteri > Characiformes > Lepidarchidae > Lepidarchus > Lepidarchus adonis. Next base: position 5,037,092 of record JBBIGC010000018.1, on the reverse strand, counting down.
TCAAACCGTTCACTTTGTTTCCTCTTTTCTGATAAAGCTGGATTATAATGACAGTGATTTTCAACGTTGTTTTACCTTCCAACTATAAACTGGATTCTAAAATATTTAAAGACTAGAGGAGATAAAAGAGCTTTTCAAACACTAACCGCCAGACAGCTGAATGTAATTCTTGGGATGGAAAAAATTTGCCCCCCCCCCCCAAAACAAAATGTAAAAAGCCATTGAGAGAGCTAGCTCATTTAGGAAAAAAATGGCCTCATTTTAAGTTCGACATAGATAATGTTAGCCTAAATGACAATTGCAATGTGATGAGCAGGTTTTTGGATATTAGTTCAATGCAAATGTTGAAAAATGGTCCCAGAAGGAATGCACAATTACTTTTGACCCCTGCACCCCCACCCCCATCCAACCATGCTGAGTGAACAATTGTGCTCTTTTTATGGGAAGGAGAATAACTTTTGCCCTTTTGTTGTTTCTTCAGATAATGGGGTCAGTTCTGTTGTGTTTGAGAAGATTGGATATGCAATAAAATTGAACATTTCGATGTTGGAATGGTCTTCCAGTCAACTTTGGAGTCCGGGTGCCACCTGAAAAGAAAACACATGCAAGATCATTAAAAGGTCCTTTATGAGAAGAGACTTGCAGTTGCTGCAGCTTCAAGTTACAAATACACAACCTTGTTCAAACTAACTTTTGTGGATGTGTGTTGGTACAAACATCAAGGCATATTTATTTATTTATTTTTTAACTCCAGCCCTGGACACTCAGTGTCTAGCACAGTCTGGTTATTTCCCTGCTCAAACTAATCTAGTTCAATTCACCGGTCAACTCTCAATTGCCAGGTTTCATGAGGGTTTGAACAGGGAACTCCCTAAACTGTTGGGTACCTGCCATTCAGGACAAGAGTTTGGAACATCTAGCATAAGACTTCTGAAGGTGTGCTTTGGTATCTGACACCAAGACATAGCAAGAGAACTTTGAAGTCCGGCAAGTTGCAACGTAGGATAGATCCATGGATTAGAATAGTTTGTCCAGCATATTCACAGACGCTCAATCAAATTTGAAGGCTAAATAATGCTTTGAACTCAACCATTCCTGAATCATCTTTGCACAAACTATCACATGCATGAATGAGCCTTGGGCATTTGTCCATGGATGACCTTTGGTTATAAAAAAGCAGAACAGGAACACAAAAAACCTTGCTGTTTTGGAGATGCTCTGATCCAGTTATAAAAATTTCTATTGCACTATTGTACAACCGACGCTGTTAAAAACAGCGTGAGCCCCTAATGAACATGCAAAGCGCAAATTGACTTGACATGTGAAGGGCAACAAGACAGTACCTAGCTGGAGAAAGAAACCTTGGGAGGAACATGTCTCAGGAGGGGAACCCATCCTCCCCTGGTCAACACCAGACAGTAATAACATATGAAGAAAGTTTTCCAGCTATCACAGTTTTGTTTCTGTCAGAGGCGCCCAGATCCATGTCCTTTTTTCAACACACCTTCAAGAACTGAATGTTCTCTTACTAACTAATACATCCCACTCCCCTGACAGGTATCAGAGTAATGAAGTGTCACTTTACTTGGTGATTTTAATGTCCACGCATACACACAAATTGATGGGCTGCAAATATCTATCCTGTCCCGTCCAATTCCACAGAACAGAAATGCAAAAAACATATGTAAAAAGATTGTAGAAGACACAGTGCATGATGAAGTGCTTTGTACATGGCTGCATAGCTACAGAGTGGTTAGGGTGCCTGTGCCGAACCCTGTCCACTGTTGAAAGGATGTTTAATGGACAATTCAGCACTGGAACTGTACCAAGAAGCAATTAAAGAAAGTAACCTGGTCTGGTGAATCACGTTTACATTGTGGATGGTCGGTTGCTTGGCCTGCAAATTCCCTACATCTCAATCCAATCAAGCATCTGTGAGATCCACATCTCACTACTTAAAAGATTTAAGGCATCTGCAGTCAGCATCGTGGTGCAAGACACCAGGGAACACCCTCAGTGGTCTTGTAGAGGTCTACTTTAACCAAACCATTCTCTGGAGCGATACCATAACATCACAGCAGATGGCAGCAGAGACACATAGTTGTGTTCATCTCAAAAACAAGATGGGGAGTATCAAAGCATCATAGCACAAGTCTAGGCTCAAGAGGTTTCAACAAAAGGTTTAGACTGGACAATGTGGGTTTGGTTTTTAAGTAAGCTAGGAGATTTGCAAAAAGCTGATTTACGCAATATTCCATGTAGAACAGAAAAGAAGCTAACCAGAATGATTTTTTAAAGATACTAAGTTTCTAAATATTCAGATTTTTTAACACTGAGATATGACAAATGCTAATGAATTTAACCTTCTTTGAAAAGGCAGAGACAAACCAACCAACAAAGGTCTGAACTGAGTTTACTACAGAGAGACTTCAGATTAAATTTCTGTTAAATCCCTGCTGCACTTACAAATCTATACACAGTTCACTGCTGAGGTACAGACTGGAAATTTTTTACATTTCTGTTCATACGTAAGTGCTCCATTGCGGACACTGCAGAGCTCATTACAGTACCAGGAAATAATGTCAATGACACAAGCAAGTTTTACATTCCTGGCATTTTAAGTGTTTGTAAAGAATGTCAAAGCTAGCTTCCTGTTTTTACATTCCTACCCAGTGACCGTTCAGTAAACAAGGTGTCTGAGAAGACACATGGAGGAAGACTTGAACAGTAACAGACAGCAACATTTTTGCCCCAACAAATAATTGTACAGGATTTATCTGATGTGGCAGGAAGTATTGTGATGCAGTTTGTTTCCACAGAAGTCACGTTGTGACATGTTTACCTTGCGGCTTTAATTCCAGATCTTAAGGAAACTGTCCCAAGATCCTGTTGCCACTGCCATTCCATCATCAGTAACGCCCAAGCAGCTTACACGGTTATCATGGCCTGCCAGAACACCTGCAAATACATGAACAAAACCCAAAAATATTAATCAGGTTCATCAATACATCACAAAAGTGAAGAATAAAAACAAAGACACCATTAAAACAAGGTGATTGTGTCACGGATGGGAGGACAACATAAAAAGTAAAAAGTCACATACGGGAGTAAATTAACGAACCTGAGGTTCGAAAGCATACCAGTATCTTCACAGCAGTAGAGTAAAGCTGACACATACATTTACAAGCAGAGTCTGTACTTTCTCGCTCGAGTGGTCACAGCAGAGACAGGAGAGGTTCACATGGCAGGATGCTCATGTCTGACTTTCACTAACATTGTGGCCTAATTCAGAATCACTTTAAAAACAATAAGGAGCAATAAAGGCTTTAAACAGAGCTTAAACAGGCCTTAAAGAGTTTAGATAAATGCTCAGCTAAATCAAATATTACAGGGGTGTCAAACTCTGGTCCTGGAGGGTCCTGCACAGTTTGAGGATTTCTCCCCTCAGACACACCTGGATTAAATCATCTGTTAATTGCCAGGCTGAGCAAGTGTGTTTGAGAAGGCGCTGGATACAAACTGTGCTGGATACAGGCCCTCCAGAAACGGAGTTTGACACCACTGATTTATTCTTTCATTTATTTATTTTCTAAAATATTACTACACAATGTTTTTTGTTGTTGTCTTTACAATTCTGCTTCAGGTCATTATATTATTAAAAGCCAGTCTGTGATGTTACAAACGGTGAACAGTGAGTTTACTGCATGTAATCCATCCTAAACCTGCCCGTGAATATGAACACCAAAAGCAGTGGGCTGCACACATGCACCCATGGGGCAGTTTTGGGGTTAGGTGCATTGCCCAAGTATATCCCTTTTCTAAAACCCTCTTTCTTCAAAGTAATCCTGTCATTTTAAAACACCAGATTCAACAAAACCATCAACTCTTCTGCTTACAATTAGAGGTTTCACACAAATCTTGCTAAACAGAGGTCATGTAAAAAATGCTGTGCTTCCAAGACCCAAGTTGTCACTCATCTTGCCATATTAAATTATATTAATACTATCCTCACATGGACATGTACTCCATTTAAGCTTTTACATGACCAAATACGAGCGTTAAGGTTTTGCCATTAAGCCACTGGATGAATGGTATGATCAAACACAGTTGACTAGTTAGTAAGTAAGTAGAGTTTACATGATTTATATATCAAAATCATGCCATAATGAAAAGCAGACCTCTCCATAAAAAGCAGCCAACTTGAATCCAAACTCTAGACTAGATGTTTCAGCATCCACATCACACCTAACTGTTGTGCACATGCTGATCCCAGGATGTTTTTTCTACAGTACAATGTTGTGTGAATATGACTTCCATTTCATGCCTTTCAGTTGTGTACATAATTCATGAGCATTGTGGAGTGGTGCTGTGGTTCTAAACACAAATGCACATGCACTCTCCAAGCACTACACTTAACTATTCATGCGCTAGTTGAGTGGGGTAAGAAAAGACTGGGTAAAGGTAATGTGACTTATGGCCAGGGAAACTGGGAGAACAGGGGATCCTCAGAATGACCAATTACACAAGCTAAATAATGTTGGTGCACAACATAGCTTGTATAATGTAATTTAGGAACATGATGAAGCAAGTACAAAAACAATCAATTGTGCTAACAATTCAAAAATAATTGTGTATACCATTTAAAAGAAATTATTCAGTGCTACCAAGCTGAGCCATGCAATAAACAACTTGAATGAAAAGTTACCCTGGCATATAACACTACAGGAGACAAGTTATAGATTCAAATAGCAGCATACAGAAATACATCAAAAGTAGGAGAACAAAGTGTCTAAAAAGTGTAAAAAGCTTGCCGATGTGTTTAAGCTTTGTTTTTTCAGAAGATAAAAGTTCAATAAATCTTAAGTCACAATTAGAGTATTCAGGCATCTTTGGAACAGTAAAACTACACCATCTAACGTGTTTCGACAAAGAGCATTTCTAATATGTTTTAAGCAGCTATAAGCTAGCCCTTCAATAAGCATCAGCAGTTGCATTTCAATGTGTTTTGCACCACTGTCATTTTGGCTAGAAGTTAAAAAAAGTATCAAACCTAATATCTTAATACAAATGTTCAGGGCATACCTGTGCAATTCTAATATTTAAGTCAACTAAGGCATATTCATGTAGAGGAACTTTTTTTAATCCCTATTCATTCCAAAAAGACCACATTTAATGTGGTCAAAGATATGCACAGCCCTGGACAGCTTACTTACAGCAACGCTAACTCAAAATGCTCATAAACTCCTTAAGGGCCTGATCAACTCAGTCAGGCACATTCAGTCCTGTTAAGAGAATCATTCACCCTAACTTGGTCCAGCATTCTTTCCATACAGACCACCCCTTGTGCTAACCTGCACGGTCGGCTTTGAGGGTGTCCCACACGTTGCAATTGAAATCGTCGTAGCCAGCAAGCAGCAGACGGCCACTCTTCGAGAAGGCCACAGAGGTGATGCCGCAGATGATGTTGTCATGGGAGTACACCATCAGCTCCTGGTCAGCACGCAGGTCAAACAGCCTGCAAGTGGCGTCATCCGAGCCTGTAGCAAACGCATTCCCATTCGGGAAGAACTGAAAAAAAAAAAACAGAAAGAGGGTATTGTAGGATTTCCCATGTGGTGAACAGGAAAATGAAAAATCAGTGCATGTGTAACATACGTACACAGATAGCGTTGATGTCGGACTCGTGTCCAGTGAAAGTCTGTCTGCACATGCCTTCTCTGATGTCCCACAGCTTGGCAGAGGCATCACATGCACCAGACACAAACAGGCGTGTGTCAGGGGCCAGGGACAGTGACATCACATCCCCAGTGTGGCCAGCAAAGGTGGTTGTCTGCTGCCCAGTTTCAATGTCCCAAAGAGCACTGGAAAAAAAAATTAATAAGCAAGTAGTCTGAACAAATGTGTTCTTTGATTTACAACAAAACCTATGCTTGACATCACATTTTGATATATAACAAACAGCATCACCTAAACTTTTTTTAAGGAATCCTCAAAAACGTATTACACCTTTGGTGTTTTTTGCACCAAGAGATATAAAATATCCTTTAATATTTATATGCAAATGATTATCTTTGAATTTAAAATTACAAATAGCATACATAAGCCAGTGAATTACATGTGTGTGTCTGATGCAAATGGCTTAAGCATCAATCTTGGCACACTACTCCTAACTCACCAGGTGGTGTCGCCTGAGCTAGTGACAATCTGGTTGTCGTCCAGGAAACGACAGCAGGAGAGATAACCTGTGAGAAGAAACAAATTGGTCAGGTACATTAAAATATAGATGTAAATAAATGCAAGCTAATTACAAATACATGTTCATTTGAATTGGATAAATGATCCATCATATTCAAAATCAGTGATCAACAAACTCAGACCTTGGCTTTCCCTGTGGTGCCACACTTCGACTGATCAGCTAATTACAAAGCCCTTTGTAAATGGGTTAGAGCAGGAAAAACGTTAACTGAAGGTCAGTGGGTCCTCACGATTGAATTCGAGCAAATGGTCTTTCTGATGTAGTGGTTTAATTTTTTTAAGGGAACTGACCACAGACCAACAAGTCAAGAGAGCCATCTGATTACCAACTGGTAAAACTGGCTTTAAAAGATAGCGCACTACAGTACCACTGGTATTCACTTGTTTCACTTGCTCTAATGCAGATTTCACATCTCAAACATTTGTCAAACTAAACAGCCATTTTCCACATAGCTCACAGCTTACAAACACCACAGTAAAACTGGGGTCATACCCGTATGGCCGGCGAGCTCGCGGCTGACGCGAACATTGCCCTCACGGGTCTTAAGATTGTAGATGGAGCAGATGTTATCCAAGCCACCACAGGCCACATAGTTGCCGGACGGAGCATATGCACATGTCATCACCCATGAGGAGCGCAGAGGAATGGCGTGCACCTACAAGAAGAGCTCTGGTAAGACAATCTGCAGTAACATGGCTAACACACTTGTAACAGGTTTAACCTGTCCAACAATGCTGTACTGGGCTTAAAGATATACAATAAGTGTATGTAAGCTTTTTACTTTGGACTTTAAATGAAAGAGGAAAAATAAAACATTTCTTGACTGGCCACACCACCTTGATTATGGTTTTAAAACACTAGTAGTAATGATAATGCATTAGGAACTGAGGGAATGTAAAAAGCTACTTTGCATGTAAGAGCAATTTGACATCAGTGTGATGATTGCAAAATGTGTAATCCGCAAAATTGACAAAAGCATTTTACATTTATTCATTAAAGTAATTCCAAGCCAGATAAGGTTTAACAAACAAGATAATTAAGGTCCAAAAAGAAAACCTCAATCTATTTCTGGAAATTGGATCAAACCCTCAGATAAGTTCACTAAGAACTCCTTTGATTGGAGACGTTGAATAGGGACATCAGTAATATAGAAAGTTTGTAAAATGCAATAAATACAAGAATGGTATTTGCACTCTTATGCTTCTTGTTTTCCAACTGAGAAAAGTAAAAAGGAAGCTTTCCTGGAATCTGATGCCTGTAAGTCATTAATATTAGGACATGGCATATACACCACTTTTTACAGCATTTTTGCTTTTAATTACACTTCTAAAGAGTATGGAAACTAACGCTAATTTTCACAAAAATAACCATGGAATTCACTCTCTCTTCCAAGGCACAGAACTATATTCAACACAGTACCATAACATTATCTAAAGCAATGCCTTGTAAGAGCTTGGCGTGACATTCAGCATGGGCTTCTTATTTTGCTTCTCAACAAACATTTTCACAGTATTATGCACTGTAGATGAGAATACTATTTGTAAATTGCACGGAGAAACTTTTTGAACAAATTTTCATAAGGTTTGGTACAGAGTTGTGAGTTAAAACTGAATATTTCGTAAAGGTGCAACTTTAATATTCTATAAAATTCACACTTTGATTTTTGCCTAGTCCCTGTTGTTTTGAGTTTGTTGCATGTATCACACTCAAAAAAGTACTTTTCTCAGTGAAGATAATGTTTACAAACTTTTTATTTATCGCAATTAACAAAATGTAATTTGTAAACCTGGAATTTGGACAAAAATATCTAAAATTTCATGAACTGAACCAATGATTTCATGAACTGTATGCTATTAAGTAAGGATAGGTAAAACTGATGAATGGAAAATATCAGGAACATTTTTTTTACAGGCACAACAATGAGGTCAGAAATATATACCAGTAATTAACACAATAGACATAGGCAGACCTCAATCCAGTTTACCTTGTTTGTGGTATAGCTGTCCCAGATAATAAGTTTACCATCCTGGGAAGCACTAACTAGGAGCCTGCAGAGAAGAAAAAATATGTTGGTTCTTTTGTGGAGGTATTCTGAACAAATTATGGGCAGGAGAACAAAAACCATAGAGTAAGATTACAACAGTTAATCAATGATGAACAACAGTTTAAAGCAATTTTTGTATAAAAGCGGTGTGTGTGATTTTGTAAAAATGGCAGAGATATTGCCTGGACTCTTCATGGCTGAACTGTGCTCTGATATGTCTGTAATCAAACACCACCTCCATAGAAAATACACGGAATGCTGACAACGAACATGGTCATATACTTCCTTCTTGGAGTCATTTTGAATATGCAAAACCACCTGCACAACATTACTGCACCAGTGCCAGGTCAGGAATCAGTGGGTCTTTCTATGGTATGCCATTAGGAAACCCAAAGTAACCGTTCCAAGATGAAGCAGTATAAAGCCACCATGGTAACAGATAGAGACAGTGGTGGCAATACATACATGAGGGAAATCAGTAAAAAAACTTAAACTGAACAACAAACAGTACATGATCATTTTTATATAGATCCTGAAAATGAAATAAAAGTGTACCCATAGCCAACAAAATAAAATGTGTAAGGTTATGAGGTGTTACCGTGCATAGTGCTAAGCTACACTCATTGTTGCTCAAGATTAAGATGCTTAGCTGAGATTGCGTGGTATTAGCTTACTGTCCGAACCCAGCCCAATAACCTAGGAGTGGAATTAAAGAGTCCTCTCCACTTGTAGATTAACCATGTTCAGCTACATCTACTGATTAACCACAGTGGACTGGTTTATGAAACCAAGAATAAACGTCAAAATGGGAAATGGCCACTAAATAAAAAAAAAAATGGTTTTAAAAAAAGAATGCATCAATGCTTCATATGAGGCATCTGTACCGCACTGATCGTTGAGGTACTAGAATAACAATTAGCTATAACTATCTGCTTGTTTTACCTGACCCATATAACATTACAAATGAGGGTCAAGGAAAAATATCTATCCAAAGTTCTGAGGACTGCAATTAGTCACCGGGCCACAACCTACTTGTCCACGACACAGAACTGTCCCCTTCATAATTAGGAAGCTATTTTTGCTTCTCCATTCTGCCTCAAGAAAAAAAAGACCATAAACAAGCAACACGACTGTCTACCATTTTTGATTGGCTTAAGGATTTATCCATGACCCATGGCAGTGTGTTCAAATACAATATTTACATCAAAGACTCACGTGCGATCCCCTTTAGCACACAGCAAAGCACAATGACAAAGCAAGATGGGGTGTCTCTCTGGGGCCTAACCTCACCTCCAGCCTCGCAATTAGCCTCCTGGAGACCAAGGACTGCGTCGTACTTGGCAAACATATGACCAGTTTTCAATTATCTCAGGCTATAACACCCATGTACTTAAAAAAAATAAATAAATAAATTTAATACCTTTAAATTTTCCTTTAAATAACACTTACAGCATCTACACCAATGAACTAGCTTGTTTTTCACATTAACGGAGAATGTTTTTTAGAAAATGGTTGCCCTTCCAGGCAAGCTCAGAGATGTTTGTTGCACTGGACACAGGGTTCTGTGCATGTCTGCCCAACCTAATTTTTATTATGTCCTCTCTCTTGCAGATTTGAGAGTTGATTGATTGCACACAGCTTGAATGCAATTACCTTGAGTCAGTGCCCCAGTGCATGGCGTAGATTTTAGCCAAGTGACCCCTCAGTGTCCGTCTAGTGCGCATCTGAATCCGCCCGACAGGGTCAATGTTAGCTGTAATCTGTGGAGATAGACGCACATATGAACAAAAATGTTATTAGATATCAAATTTCTATTAAAACTCTCCAAATGTAACAAACTACATGCTCATTAATACTCATGTGTGACTAATGTGTGAGCCATGTGACGCCAAGTATGATGCAGGGAATCACCTGAGACAGGGTGGCATCCGCGCATGCTTTCCTCGCATCCTGGAAAAAATTATTCAAATTAGACAGTTCACACAGCAATCAATTGACAGCTCAAACATCTTCAGAACCAACCTTGTTTCAGAACTTTGAGGTGCAAAATTTCAAGTGAACATGTGTACATTGCAAAAGGATTACATTACAAGCATTTAAAAGCATGTAATATTCTTGCAGCTCCTTTGGTTAGCGATTTGCATTTTAGTGTTACCAAGATAACATTTGTTATTGTGGTTACATTTTTGTTTTCAATAAACTTTTTCTTATAGTAAACTTATAGTGTCATATTCTGCTACGGACATCTCTTAAAGGGTACGGGGCACTGTACAAGGAAAGTGTGTGTGTGTACTCACTCTGATCTGGTTCTTCAGCTGCTCAGCCTCCTGACGTAGCTGGTCGAGTTCGCTCATTTTCCTCTGCTAAATGATGTGCTTCACACCTGCCTCGCTCTGGGTCACTCACTGATCTGAAAACAAGAAAAGCAGAAAAGAGGTAGAGAGAAAAGTTACAGTCTTGTCTTCAGAAGTTCATTGGGTGGTCAGTGCCAGCACTTTGAACTTAAAAATGGTGTTTGTTCAAGTAACATGATCCGATGAAAAATTTTTCATTTGTGGAGGTTGCTCATAGTCCTAATTGTGGAATTAATATATTTCCATGAAGGTGACAGTAAGTATCTGTCTCCATATTGAAGTAGTAATGCTGCAAACCACCCCCTTTGATGCAATACTCCACGATGCAAAACAAAACTTCTGGACAGACCATTCTGTTAGTCGACATGTAACAAAGCAATGCGAAGAGCACATATGGCATTTTGCAAGTCCATGGTGAAGAACTGCAGCCCCACATTCAGCCCTAGGCTTAACCATCTTAACCAACAAGGCCAAGCAAGGCAATAAATGTGCCATATTAAAAACAGATCCAGCGATGGTGGACTCGCTTGCTTGCTCGCTCGCTCACTCTGCTGGCTTTTGGAGAGAACCCGCTCGTGTCCTTGCCAACCTGTGAAGCTGTTACTAAGCAACAGGGTTCTGCAGCTAGCCTGTGCTAAAGAGCACCATTTCTGTGCTGGTGCAGAGAGAAAGCTATTTACAAATCATGACCAGCAGATCACACAGCAAATTCGTCCAACTTTGCAGTAG
>JBBIGC010000018.1:4989094-5015614 GCA_037576955.1 Lepidarchus adonis | reverse complement strand
CATCTCTTAATTACATTTCTCACTGTGGAAACTGCAAGCTGACAACTCTTTGCTATCTTCTTGTAGCTTCTCCTGCACGGTGAGCCTCAACTACTTTCTGATACAGTTGTTTAGAGGACCCCATAGTTGTTGAGAGGACGACATGGTTGTTGAGTGTCCACAAGTGTGCATAAGGTTTGAAGAATCAGAGTATTTGCAAAGCTCTGAAATTGGCACCAGCTGATATTTACTAATAACATTTGCTAATGACAGCTGTTGCCATGCATCAGATCTAACAAGCTGATTAAGGTTTGAAACCTTGTAAAAAGAATCTGAAATTTTGGAACTCAGAGTGCCCAAACCTTTGCACAGTGCCATAATAATGTTTTTATTTTTGCCTAATTTATGGCATAAAAAGTAACTATGAATCAATGTTTACTGAAAATATTGTGTATTTTTTCCATGTTCTACAGAGACTGTTATCCTTTTAATTACAAAATCACCCAAATCTGTTAATCATCAAGGGGTACCCAAACTTTCACATAAGACCATCTGGTTTTCCCTGTGCGTGTGTGAGATTCACTTATTGACCAAGTGTCAAAAAGTAAAGCAACAGAGGTTTTTTAAGTACAGAGTGTGAAGATATAGTGGATATCAACTATAAGGCTGAATCTCCATTAACTAACCTAAGTGCTATTCTAAATTAAGCATGGCTGGTATTGTTCAATTACTTTCATTTTAATTGTTTGGCCTGGTGGGGACTGAGATCACCAAGATAATTAGTAGATTATTTTAACACCAATATAACTGACAGTATAACTGACAGAGCCCTGATGTCCAACATGCTGGTAATTTTGCCTACATGAGGGAGACAAATGTCTCATTCAGGCAAATTGCTAAATAAAAATTAATGCAGATAGTAAAATAAAAACAGGCAATATCTTACTGAACACACACTGCCTTTACAAACATCAGGAAGATTTCACACACAAGTCTATAAAACATAAAACACACCAACCCTTTGCATGGAAAAGAGGGTCAATACGTTTATTCTGTAGCACAGGAAGAAATCACAAGCTGTCTATAAAGAATTTCAGACACTTTCAGTAAGGTGTCTGAACAGTAACGGTGGTGCTGAGGTTTGATAGAAATATCATGATACAGGAGATGCACTACACTGGAGTTATTTTAATTCCATACAGCTAAAACAGCAGATGGAGTTGGGGGTTTTATATTACACATTTAAAACATTATAGTTACAATTTTATTCATTGACTTTGCTTCATTTATAATGTCACTTGTGTACAAACTGTTCAGATAATGTTCACATTCTACATGGTGTCAAGATTAACAATGGCCACTTGACATTGGCCTTGATTCACCAAACTGACCCGAATTAAGTCTGAAACTGACAGATTGGTCTGCATTTTTTTTGCTACAACATTTTATTCAGTGCTCCACCTGTTTTGTCTCATTTCAAATATTTACCCCCAGTTAGGTTTTTGAAAATTCTAAATACAAGCTTCTCTGAGAAGTGGAAAACCAGCAATGCATCAGAACCCAGTATGCACTATCCCTCAGAGTTCAGGTGCATTGTCAACATTGTCAATTGTTGATCTATTTTTAACCTGCTGCTTCTGCCTTTAGGAAGAGGAGGGAAAGGACAGGCTTTAGGGATAATCACATGGAAAATGAATCTACCTCACTATGTGCTATAATTACATAAAGAAACATTTAATTAAACTATTATTTTTTCCCAGGTCAAGACGAGTACATTTCACAGATATTGGTAGGAGCATTTTTTATTTTTATATTCATGATATATATAAATCACTGCACCTACAATTGGGGCTCAAGGATATGGGGAAATAAACTGCAGTTTTGAGATTATTGTAGTCTTCCTCCAAATATACAGGTTCATTCTTTAACGGAAAGGAAACATTTAATGAAAGATCTTTTGACACACAAAATATTAATAGACCTAAGTACCTAAGGAGTGAGTCGGGTAAAAGAAGTGCCACTGAGTGGTTATGTAGGTCACGTGCAGCAATGCAACGAAAAACTCACTACCACAATGACATCCAATCAAGCCTCCTCCTTCAGATCCATTAATGAGACTTCTACACTCATCTCTGATTATCTAAACTTTTTATATCAAAAGCTCCAACACACAATAATGGACCAAACCTACAATACATAATTTTAAAACAATACAGAAGTATTATGACAGACTTCTTTGAATATATGTATTGCAAAAACCTGCAATGATCCTGATATAAATCCAGAAGGTTTCTTTCAAACTATAAATGGCCTCCTTGATATTGCATCTAGGCCTCTCATCATTTCAAATGAACCACAAAAGCCACAGTCATATGAAAATCTAGGGGCAGGTTGGTGGTATTCTCTAAAAAGCCATTTGCGACCACAAACAGAGGGCTGTTTACACTACAGCTTATTACAAATGCAACTGGTCCCTGCCACACTGGAGACGGCCTCTGTTAAATGCCCTAAGGTCCACTCCCCTCCGTCTTCTCCTGTCTATAAATCAGTCAGCTTGGACATTCCGGTCTTTCTTCGAGTCTTCCTGCTAAAGAGGAGTATGCTAAAGCATGTACAGTGAACTCACTAGTCATTCCACTGTCCGTTTGTATGTTGCCTCTAGCTAAACTGGTTTCTCTGGATTGAGCCTATGCTGGCTGTACCCTGGCCATGAGACAGTTACTTAAAATGCCAGCACCATGAGAGATAGTCATTAGAGAAGCTTCCGGATATGGCAGCTCTGCCATTGAGCTGTAATCAGAAAGCCTGAATCGTTTAAAAGAGAAAATAAAATGTATGGCCCTTCATAGACCAAACAAACAAAGATGCGGTTGTGCTTATCTCCTGCCTCCCATACAACTAGCTTTTTCATAAAAAGATATCATGAAGCCTGAAAAGCTTGCCCAAAGCCAAAAGCATGACTTTGTTTGAAGCACAAGAAACTCATCTTTGATTGCAATAATACAGTAACTCCCATCACCATGCAGTTCCAAAAAGAGGAGACACTGGTGAGCAAGTTGTCACATGATTCAAAGCAAATAATTTTATTCCCGCTACAAAGTTAGCCTCCTTCTGTGATTGTTTCTTCTCGGGGTGGGAGATTTAAAAGAACCTACTGCTTTGGGTTTGAGCACATTTTCGTACCGCCTGTTGCTCAGTCAATCTACGGCATGAGAATGTAAATAGAAAACAAAACCTTTATTCAAAACACAGTTGCTGAGGTACCATATGCAAAAGCTCACTGGTTATATTGTGGTACATAAAAAGTTTGGATATTCAAAACGGCACAGTAGTGTGTACACCTGTCATCTGATAACGGGGAAAACTAAAGGACGGCTTCATGCAAACTACCTGTTGGGAAGAAATACTATGACGGAACAAGTAGAGTTTCAGGTTATCTAATGTTTTCTCCTGTTCATACAACTTCTACTACTGCAAACAGACTGAAGGGGAAAGGGAAATAAAGCATTTAAGACAAAACCTAGACATCCAAACCATAAATGCAGCAAAACTTTGTTATTTGCATGTTTGGAGGATGTATCCTTTGGTTAAAAAAAAGAGCAAAGGATGGTCACGTGCCCCAGCAACTAAAAATAACATCAGGGTGAAGATTTGTTGTTTGTGTTCAAATATGCCCCTGTGTCATTGTCTACCATTGCCCCTTCATCTGCATCAAACAAATATACAGGAAATGACCAAAAACTGGTCCTACATGATATTCTACCACCAGGCCCACACATTTGATATTACAAAAGCTTGTATGATTTTGTCTGGTTCTATTTCTTATGTCTTAACTAACCACCATTAAATATGAAATTTGTATTAAATATTTATTAGACATTTCTACACAAATGTATGTCTATTTAATAACTCCAGAATATTTATTTCAAGAGATAGAGCTATAAAAGCAACAGACCAAGGTAAGACAAGATACATTGTGTGGATGCTCCTTAAAGACATAGTGATGTGAGGACTAAACAACACATTCTTCATGACTTCCTTTGTGCTGGAATGATCAGCACATTTGTAGGTTAAAGCTCTCCAAACTCAGCTAAATATAAAGGAGAAAAAAAATAAAGTTTGTCACTGAAAACTTTGGGTTTAAAACAGAATGGAAGTGACATCCTACTGCTCAATCACATAACCAAAGCATAAGATACATACAGGTGGCAGTGGATGGGAAAGCAATAGAAGAATACTTCATTTCAGAGACATTTCAAAGAACATCCACTGCTACATTGCATTATTATTGTGTTACAGATCTGGGAAAGATAATGCTAGCCTTGTATAAAAAATAAAGTTCAAACAACAGCTGCTGTATGAATGATTCATTGTAAAAGAAGCTAAAGAAAAAGCCCAAAAATAAATTAAAATCAAATTCATTTAGATTAAATTTAAGTATTTCCTTCTAGAATTAAGTTACCGTTATGAAAATACAAAAATTATTACCACAATGGTGACACACTTCCTGGCTCCAAAAGCCTTAAAATAGTTTAGGTCAAGGCATCAAAAGGTTTCCTGAAGGCCATCTTACCCCATGCTCCACCCTCCCAAACACAACAGACAACAGATGATGTGCTGTAAAATACAGTTTTAGATTCAATACAGTTACAGATTTAAATACAAATGCGATTTAAGTAAATATAATCTTCCACATGATGATAATCTGTTGTACTTAATCTTGGTAGGTCTACATAACAAATGTCATGCTAAAAGGAGCCACACACTGTCCTAAAAATACACAGCGACGTGTAGGCTTTTCTCAGTATACTGGGATGTACAAGGACAGATTTCACTTATTCAGCTGAATGCAATTGATCAATTATTACTGAAACATTTGCTGTTGCAAGCCCACATCTTAAATTTGGATTTTGTGGAATTCAACAGCAGTACGAAAAAAGAGAGATAAAGGCACTCTGTAGGAAGAATATATATAAAAAGCCTTTAAATCAATCATGGCAGGTTGTTATAAGCTCATGTGCCAAGGCATAGCAACAAGATTGGCCTTCTTTGGGGCACAAAATTTGTTTTAATACATCATGTGGCCTATTTGCTTTTTTGAGGAATATTGTCAGTACTTAAAGAACACGGGCCAACTGCATGTTTCATTACAAAGAGAAAATATTCAGACAAGATAAGGTGATTTTAGTGAAGGGCAACATATGAAAAGTAACAAATATATTATGTATTAAGAAAATCTTAGTGAAAACTGGGAAACAAATGCTGCAATTTGAATGATCACTCACAGACACACAGACAAATATTCATTTATAGTACAAAGGTACTAGAAGAAGAGAACATGGAAGTGTCTAGAAAAATGTCTGACAGGAAACACATGCACAAGAGAAAAATAACTTCCTGCTACAGGATTTAGTCTGGGCGTTGTAACAGATTGCTTCTGGTGTCACTTTCATTACCCAGAAACAGAAAAAATGCCTTTATTTGGTATGTATTTATTTTACAAAACCTTGGTTGCTTAAAATCATTTTGAAAGGTTTAAGAGTAGTTCTATAACTGGTTACAGTCAATGTGTAGAACCTGGATTAATGTTCTCAGCATGCTACAAAACTCACAACCCATGATGTCACCAGCTCTCACACAAACACACTTGGATGTAATATGTTGACTTATGTTGGCCCAAAATTGTTAGTGGGTATGCACAGATGCTATCAACATATGGACTTATATAAATACATAAAAAAATAAAAACATATACACTCTAGCTAGAACCTGCTATTGTAAAATCAAAGATCTACAACACTGAAATTCATCTAATACAGGTGCTACGTGCTGCTATCCTGCCATTTGATCTACCAAAAACATAAGATCCATGTCACAATCCACACACAGTGGGAGCGGCAGAATGGTTCATTCAAATGTTTTCCATAGATTATGGTTCTAGAGAACAGGATAAAATGGAAAATAATAATAACAATAATACAAACATACTCAAATCAGCAGTATCACTGACCAAGCCGATAATCCTAAAAGCTGAGGTCCAAAGACAGCAAGAATTTAATCCTATCTGGGTTGGCTGACTGAAAATAGAGTGGGATGTGTTTGAGAGAGAGAGGGAGAGAGAGAGAGAAACATTAAAACAAATATCCATGAAGTGACATTGGACAGATAATTCTGAGCTTGTCATATGTTACTCACTTAAAGCCGATTTACTTTACAGTATCTGACATCAGGGAGTACGGTACAGAAAGGAATATGGAGATAATGCCAATTTGTTAAGGACTAATACAAAGTAAGAAGATCAGGTCAGAGAGCAGCATGTGAAAGATGACTGAGAATAGTGTTATTTCAGGGCAAGGTCATTAAAAGTGATGCATGCCCAGTTTGAACTTACTCTTGACATGTATGTATGCATGTGCGAGAGAACGAGGGGGAACTCTTGGGCAAAATTTCTTGTCTAAACGTGTACGGAACCTCAAGTCTATTTGTTGTGGAGAAGGGAGAAAAAAAGACTGGGAAATGTCTCATTTGGTATTTCCTGCAACAATAATGAAGATACATCAAAAAGTTGAATTTTACAATAACATGAGTGATGCTGATCTATATTATTAATTGATGATACATATTTATTTATTTAAAAGCACTGGTCACATGTATGCAGACTTCCATTTCAGAGTGATCCTGTACAATGTCCAGTGTGTGAATCAGTGCTATTCGCACAGGCCTGCCAGATTTCACCACGAACTGATTTCCTGCATCATTCGTAAGATAATGCAGAAAGGGTCGAATTGCCTGGTAAATGTGGAAGAAACCCTGGAATGGACCTGTTCCGTAAAACTATTATTACGCCCCCAGCCCCCCACCCCATGTCCTAAATCTCCTGCCATTAACACGCCTCGTTCGCTTTCAGTCGAGCACGAGAGCAGATCATGGATTTCATTGTGTTTAAAGTTCATTTTCTGAAATTACCGTCACGGAGTGTTTATTTTCCAGTAAGAAACGATAAACGCGTTGAATTTTACCCTTCCTCAGTCTGGGGAACGCGATGGAGAATAAAAAAAATCGCTCCGAACGCCATCTTGTTGGTCGCAGCTGCTCGGATGGAGAATACAGGGAGCCTTTCATTGTGGAAGGGGGGGCTGTGCGATGAATCCGGCATTGTAGCAGCGCACGTTAGCGTATAACTATGGGGAGAACGTTTGGTGACAACGGGCGAAACAAAGCCCAGAAAACGTGTAGGCCGATGCCGAGGCGAGGGACCAGGCGGCTGTTGTAGGCTTCGATTCACACCCGCGCGGCGGCGTCGCTCCCTGCGGCGGTACTAGCACTCGTGTGGCCCGGCTACCGGGGGACCGCTATGGAGCCCGTTAATGCAAAATGTCTTCCGGTTCTGAATAATACTTTTTTGGCTGTATTTCCAGTGAAAATCCCCCCTCCCACGTTTATATATTTCTTCCTTTCGGTTCATATCAGTGGGATTAGCCGCTTCCTCATTTTACAGACTGCCGTCCGTTTCCCCCGTTTATCCGCAGTGTTTATACAGCAGATGTGGCAAGGTTTCACTCACCAGCCCACAAAAACACAGATCTGTGAGTTAAATGGATTGTGGAAATCCGATTACATCGTTAAAAGCAGATGCTCGTTTTAAGAGACTATTGGAAAATGCAACACCTCGGCCCAGTCGCTAACGTTAGCTCCTTGGCGGAGGAGGCGAAATCCTTAAAACACCAATTAAAGGAGCTGTGGGCCAGACATCGCCCGTCACTGTGACCATTTCTATCGAACCCGTTTCTTGGGCTGAAGTGGCTAACGTGAGCTGAGGCAAATGTAGCCCAGACAACATGGGCAATTAGCAAGATGGTGGCTAATCTCCAACCAGTGCGTGCAATAAGCCAGGACACTCGGGTCCATCCCAAAGCCAGCGTTTTACACATCACTGCAAAAACTGCACAAGTCTTCGAAGCTTGCCAATAAGATCGGCGACGCAGACTATCCTCAATTACCAGAAAACGAAAGCTACGAGGTTTATTGTGGATTTTTACAAAAAATCCTACAATTCCTGACGTTAACCCCATGTAGATTGTGTCCTGTGTTGAAAGCGAGCAGGATCCCAAACACGCCCTGTTTTCAATCCTGGGACTCTTCACTAAATGGAGCCCTGAGTTTGTGCGCAGTGGACAAGAGCAACTAACTCAGGACCGAGACAAAAGTGGGGGTGGTGGGAATGCGCCTTATACTCGTCTACTCAAGAAGCCATTTTCACTCCCAGTTTTAAACACCCAGAGATCAGTATTACGGCCCGGTTAATTCCCTGCCCCGCCGTAGCTAAAATGCTAGCCCGTGCACCAAACATGTTTTCCCCAGTAGCTACGAACGGCTCGGTTCCAATCCACACCGGGACAATGTGTACAGCAGTGGGGGAAATACAAAAATACTGCATATACGGTGCCAGTAATGAGGTTACCACTTCTGACAGGGACTAAACTAATCCCATGAAAAAAGTAATAATCTATCACACTGGTGGGATTATGCAACCCCGAACCTGAGGGAAGACGGCCGTTAGCTTCACGAGCTAACTCAGGAGGAGACCTGGCGCTTAACATTTCTGCCCCCAAAAAGCGAATTTTGCTAGACTTGACCGCATCCCACAACACGAAGAGGCCTTGTTAAAAACTGTTAATCCATAAGTAGGGAAAAACGACGACCCATTTATTGAGACGTTGCCAATTGACCATCTGTTTACTTTAGCTTCCCAGTAGCCCCTACCCCCGCCACAGCATAGAGCCCTGGGAAGTCAATCAACCCAATTAGCCTTCTGCAGCTAGCCGCCACAATTCAGTGGCAGATAATGGCAACTTCGTTCACAGACCAAAGAAAACTATCCAAAAAGACATCTTACCCGCGTTCAGTCGTGGGTGTCCGTTGTTTATATCGCATTGACTGGAAACAGCGAAGCCAGACTCCCCGTCTCTCCAAGCAGCGCGCAGACGAGCTAACAGGCTACCCGAGGAGTGGCACTCCCCGAACCCAGCTTTTCGATACACACAGGCGCGAAGACGGGGCGGCCAAGGGCAGGAAAATGCTAATTTCTTCAATATTACTAACTAAAACCGAAGCTCTTCTGCTGCCACCTTAAACGTACTCCGACCCCTTGGCCAAATCGCAACCTTCCGTTTTCTCTCCCTCTTTCGTTCTCTCCAGCTCGCTCGCGCTTTCTTTCTTCTCGCCCACAGCAGCTCAGGCGCTTCCTCCGGCCATCAAACAGCAGAGATGGGCGCGGTAACCCTGCTCTGGGCTCCGGGAAACCCCACGCTTCGCCTGCGTCACTACGTAAGCGCGAGGCACAGGGCGACGACTAGAACGTACGTCGTAGGCCTAGTCCTAAAACTTCACAGCAGGCCTCACCCTATGTCTCTTCTACTCTGCTAGGGTGCTTTTTCCCCACATGTGCTGTTTTTTCGGTTACTTTCTCAGTTCTACCGGGCAGAGCGTCGTGATCCTTCTTTTCTTTCTTTTATCTGGCCCATTGACACACTTCTGGTTTTACTGAAGATCAGTTGTTAGACGTACATCACCTTAAACTGGATTAAAGTGCTGCACAGTAAATCCAGCACCTGTTTTTCAACTATAATTGGCCAAACTCTGTTCTTACATTATCAACACGCCATCTCTAAAGCAACATTTGTTTCAGAGCCAACTTAACATCACCTCTGCCTAATATTGTGTAGCCCCCCTCATTCTGCAGAAACAGCTCTGGCTGTGGTGCACTGTGTGTTCAGACACAGTTCAGCATTAACATTATGTCCAACAGGAGTTCTTCTTTGAGATCAGACCAGACAGACTGGCCTTCACTTCCCACATGAGCCTGTAATCGATTTACAGTTTGCCCTTCCTTGGATCACTGTTGGTAGGCACTAACTACTGCAGACCTGGAACTCTCTATGAGAGATGCTGTTATGGAGATGATCAGATTTAGTTGTATATCCTTCACAATAAGTCCCTTGTCAAATTGACTCAGATCCTTATGCTTACACATTTTCCTACTCACAAAACATCAACTACAAGAACTGACTGTTCACTTGCTGCTTAATATATCCCACCCCCTGACAGGTGACATTGTAATTAAATAACTAGATAATCAGTTTACTTCCTGCCAGTGGAATTAACGTTACAGCTGATTGGAAAATACTCAGATTCAATGTTTAGTGCATTGTGTAGCTTTCTAAGAAAGTCTGTCATTAAAGGGAAATGCCTAAAGTCTGGAAACATTTCTGTATTCAGTTTTTAAAATGTGAAGGATGGTAAATGGTAAATTTTAGAGAAACATGCTCTGTTTTCTTACTTTTATCATAAAGATAGAGAAAAATCAAAGTTTTAAAAATTTCTGCAGCAATATAAACTTTTTATTTCATATCCAAAAGCACCAGTGAACCTACATGTGCATCTGCGCTACTTGGTACTATTTTGCGTAATGGTGCCCTGCATGAACCTTCCTGCAATTACTGGATTTCAGACCAAAATCTTCTCTCAAAACTATCACAACAAACAGGCAACAGAGTCACAATCATTTAGCCTAATATGTTCTTGCATGAGGTAGTTTTTAGAAGCATAAAACACTGTAGATGTCAGATTTCATGACTGCTGTGGACCTTTCTGACTATGTTCTGTGGAATGCAGCATCAGTTCAATGAGAACGACAGAGTTTACATTTTAAAAATGAAGCTAAAAAGCACATTTTAAATAGAGGTATTATGGGTGAAATTCCTCTTAAATAAAAAAAGACTGGGGCATACTTACCCATTGTCCAACACAATGTATTATATTTAGGATGGCAGTTAATTGTTTAAGAGGCTGGTTGTGTAATCTCAAGCATACTTAGATGGACTATAGATTTTGTCACTGCTCACCTGTTTTTGCCTCACAAACCTGGTTCAACACTGTTTCAGGGCTTTTTGTCTGAATCCCATTCACAAAGACAGCTTCAGAAACAATTATTCTACATGTTTCATTACATATAACAATATGAAATGCTATATATACAGTCCAAAAAACCCCAAAACTGTTTATATACAGTATGTAGGTTCACTGTGACAGTTTGTATTTGCCTTTCATCAGTCAATTTCTGATTGTAAATATATAGACTCTCTAGCACATACATTTATGATGTGAAGTTCAAATCTGACGGCTGCTGTGCCAGATGCACCTGCAGTAGTGCTTCATGTATACATACAGTGCTTAAAAGTTTGTGAACCTTTTAAAAATGTCTATATTTTTATATGAATGCAACTCAAAAAAATTAATATATTCCTAAAAAATATTTGGCCATGTATTTATTGAAAAATAAAAACAATAACATATTTGTGTATGGCAAAAGTGAGTGAACCCTTAAGATTATCATATCATTTGAAGGTGAAATCACAGTCTGGTGTTTTCAGCCAATGGGGTGACAGTCAGGTGTGAAACCCTGTTTTATTTAAAAAAACAAGAATCAAGCAAAGTCTGTTCACACGTACGACACATTTGTGAATCAAATGTTATAAAACCATCACTAAAGAGTCAGGACACCAATCAACAGTCAGGCAGATTGTGCAGAAATGAAGGAAATTCAAGGCCGTGGTTGCCCTACCCAGAAGTGGTCAATCATCAAAGATAACTCCCAACTGCAAGGTATGTAATAGTCCAAAAGGTTCCAGAAGAATCCAGGTTTAAGAAGGAAAAGAAGGCCTGTGTTACGTTGAATGTGGATGTTTATGAATAGTAATGGTGTGTATGTCAGGGTAGCAAGGAGAAAGCCACTGCTCTTCCCCAAAGTGCTATTGATATTGCTCTCTTTAGCACAGTCCACTGCTACGTACCTCTGTAAATCGCTGCACAGGTAAGCAGCAGCTTATTTTAGGAACTAGCACAACTCAGTTTCCATTTTTTTAGATGAACTGAGCAGAGTATTACGTTTGTCGTTGCAGAATTGGTGTAATACAGTGACGGAATGTGAGCAATGGCATCAGGCAGCCAGTTGAAGTGACATGGTTATAGTGGTTGCGGAATTGGAAACTTTAAGGTGGAAAAAAGCACAAAACAATGCATTTCTCATGTTGTGTGACATTTATATTGGTTATTAGAATAGAATAGAATAGAATAGAATAGAATAGAATAGAATAGAATAGGCTTTTATTGTCATTGTAGAGGAAAGAAAAACAATAAAATACAATTTAAGAATTTAAAATATTTAAAAAACAAGAATAATTTGAGAAAGGCGCTATATAAATTCAAATTATTACAGCAGCTATAGCTATAGGATATTATATTTTATCAGAGATTTTTTTGAGTGGTTAGTAATTTGAGTGAATATGCCCGTCTCATGAAAAAGTGTCCAAGTGGTCAGGTTACCACTACCAGGTTGCTGGACTGAGGCTGGACCATATGAATATTTTGCTCTTATCCACACTGGCTGTCAGCTAAATGTATAATTGCCATGATCTTAATGACGCTTGGACCTGATGGTAAAACTGAGCTGAACTGACCGGGGAGACTGGACACAAACACTCATTCTGTGTGCTGTGTGCTCAACAAGTGCTTTATCAAACAATTATGGCAAAATATGCGCATCATATGCCAATATTAGTTGCATCATATGCATAGTGTTCTAAGCCTCTAATTGCACTGTTTGGTGCTTGCTTCACCTACTCATTTAGTTCCAGTCAATGTGAGACCCACCCCTACTCTGGGAGTTCTGCAGGGCTGCATGCAAGGGGCCGCTGTACCTCTATGGGAAAAACAAAAGGAGCAAGTGAAAGGCAGGTAGTCAGGGGAGCGCTGGCAGATCTGAGGGAGGCAGGGGAGGGAGCAAGTCTCTCCAACCCATAGCTAATTATCGCCAGCAGCATGAGTGAGATATTACTCCATGGAGACATAGCGGCGAGCTGGGTAGCGCCGTTTCTTAGAGACCTGGAACACAATATACCCTGATTCATTACCCAGAGGGTCTGCAGGGCCGTTAGCATCCCGCATCCAAACACTCTGCCAAGGAGATGAGCACATCAACATTGGACTCCTCCAGGAGTTCTTCTCCAGGTAGGGTGGGGCGAGCACCTCTCCACCCCTAGGTATGACACAGAGAGAAAATACTGAGGGAGCGTTCCAGCGGCTTCCATCAAAACAAGTTCTAAAAGATGCAGATCTTCTTCTTACTCCACAGTAATTCCACAGTAAAAACCCTTTCTAATCCATATACCACTGTGAAAATCAATATTTCCCACCTACTTTGGCACTGGGCTGGGTGGAATAAGTGGCCATGTGACTTTTGAGGTCTGGGGTAAGATAGTAAAGCTTAGCTTAAAATTAGCAGAAGACAGAAACACACTGCTGCATAAAAGGTAAAGGGTGTACTTATTTATGACAGATTGGGAAAGTTTCCTCTCTTTAGTTCAACCACTTGTTTGTAAAGTATTTGAAATATGGTCAGTTAACCTCAATTGCATATTGATCCTTGTTTTATGTGAAGGAATACTGGAGAACTTCCTCTAACTGGTCTTCACTGCAAAGACTCATTTCTGCACCTTTCATGGAATGTGTGTTTAATTGTTTCACGAAATCTACTTTTAATTTGATTTAGATTTCAGCAAATTGAGACATTAGTTGTTGAGCAAATCAAATTGACCCAAGACCAGAGTTTATTTAAGATATTTAACCCCTTACAACCTAGACAGGCCCCTGAGATCTGCTGATCTAAAGCTTTTAGCTGTTCTACTGACCAATTTCAGATAAGGTTAGCTTGTGTTTCTGGTCACAGCCTCTTGTTTTTGAAAAAGCCTTCCCCTCCCTTCTAAAACTGTTTTATGGTGTTTTACTGAACCTAATTTATTCTATTTAATTATATTGCCATTATTCTATTTAACTGTGGTTCACATATTTGGCATTTTCATCTATTTTTAAGTTGATTTACTGTGCACTCCATAATGTTTAAGGCAAAGATGTGATTAAGTGCACATACCTGACTTTAATTTAAAGTTTGTTGCATACATTTTAGTTTCACTATTTAGAAATAACAACAATTTATATACATAATCCCCCTGTTTTAAAAATGTTTACCAATAACTTTAAAGTCTGTAATGTGCACTTACCGGTATGTATATATATATATACATACAGTGGGGCAAAAACGTTCTCCCACTTAAAAAGATGAGAGAGGCCTGTAATTTTCATCATAGCTTTACCTATGAGACTATGAGAGACAAAATGAGAAAAAAAAATCCAGAAAATCACATTTTCTGATTTTTAAAGAATTTGTTTGCAAATTATGGTGCAGAAAATAAGTATTTAACATCTACAAACAAGCAAGAATTCTGTCCCTCACAGATCTGTTCTTTATTCTTTAAGAAACTGTTCTATCCTCTACTCGTTACCTGTATTAATGGCACCTGTTTAAACTCATTATCTGTATAAAACACACATGTCCACACCTTCAAACAGTCAGACTCCAACCCCCACCATGGCCAAGACCAGAGCGCTGTCTAACGACACCAGGGACAAGATTGTACACCTGCACAAGACTGGGATGATCCGCTCTACAATAGGCAGCAGCTGGGTGAGGAACAATCAACTGTTGGAGCAACTATTAGAAAATGGAATTACTGACAATCTCCCTTGACCTGGGGCTTCATGCAAGATCTCACCACTTGGGTACAAATGATCTTGAGAACGGTGAGGAAACAGCCCAGAACTACACGGGGAAACTGGTCAATGACCTGAAGACTGCTGGGACCACAGTTACAAAGTTTACTATTAGTAACACACTATGTCATTATGGATTAAAAGTACTGAGATGACCTTTGGTTATTGACCAAGTACGTATTTTCCACCATAATTTGCAAATAAATTCTTTAAAATCAGATGTGACTTTCTGGATTTTATTTATCATTTTGTCTCTCATAGTTGAGGTAAAGCTATGAGGAAAATTACAAGCCTATCTCATCTTTTTAAGTGGGAGAACTTGCACAACTGGATGCTGACTAAATACTTTTTTGCCTCACTATATAAAGCAAGACATGCTGAGATTCATAAAAGGATGCTGCCACCGCCATGCTTTACTGTCGGTATAGTGAGCTGCATTGAGTTTACACCCATTGCACCTTTTGCTACTGAGGCCAAATAGTTTGATTTTGGTCACATCTGAAAACAAGACCTTTTTCCACATCTGGTAAAGCTCAAACGAGCCTTAATGTGGCCTTGCCTGTTTTTGTCCTTGTGACCCTCCCAAACAAGCCTCAATTGTGGCGCATGCAAAATTGCTGTCACATGCACACAATGAGCACTCTTTGCAATAAAATCCTATAACTCCTTCAAAGTGGCCATTGGACTCTTGGTAGCCTCTCCTACCAGTTTCTACCAAGGAGAGTCCTAGTAGTATCACTTTTCATTTCTTTGCCATGTTCCTTGGGATTGATAAAGCCTTTGACAAAGTGTCTGTCCACAACTCTTTAAATCAACACAGCATATGTTGTCCTTGTGTCATTTCTTAACCACTACTTTTAGAGCATACCTGATGCCTCCAGCATTGTTTTATGATGAGTATAAACTGTATCATGGTTTAGGGAAGAGGGTTTGGTCTAAATTGGTCTAATTTGTGCTGCAAAATAATTCTCATTTAAAAAAAAATTACATACAGCAATGACTGTAGATGTAGATGGGATGAAGCCTTAGCTGAAATGGAAAGTTGCCTATGATACTTTCTTTTAAATGATTTCTTCTAAAAACCGTGCATGTTGGGCTGCTTCACTAAGCATCCCCTGGGATCCTGTAAGCACGACAGTCTGATCATTACACAAACGCATGTAGGCTGCAACACATGGTTCAGTGAATAAAGCCAGCAGTGTACATACATACACCCATCAGCCATAACATTATAACCACTGACAGTTCTTGAAGATAATCTGCTGGAAGCAGTAAAATGGCTGTAAGCATCTGAGACACTTGGACAAGGATCCTATAGTGATGTGCAGCATATCCAAAACAGTAGGTCTTATTTAGTGTTCCAGGTGAGCAGTAGTTAGTACCAAACAAAAGGGATCCAGTGTATCAGGGTTATTGGCCAAAGATCTAGAGATTTCAGGGGTAAAGGCTAACCTGTATGGTCTGATCCTAAAAAGAAGCTCTTCTGCACAAAATGCTAGAAATGTGTCAGAACATACAATGCACAATGTGGCCAATATTGTGCAGGTGGTTATAATGTTATGGTTGATTGGTGTGCATACCTTTTACACAATATACCACGATGGGCAACGGGTGGGTGATGTTTTAGGCATGTATTGTGCTGCTATCTTCATCAAGCAGTGTGTCCACCAAGTGGGCTTCAGACTGCCATGTAGTGCTGTAGAAGGTGGAGTTAGAGCAAAAAATAAATGGAGGAGCACTGCACCAGATCTTAATTCAGCTAAGATACTGGGAACTGAACATCAAAATTCAAAGAGGCCCCACAAATGCTTTTCATTATGAAATTAAGCTATTTTGCCAAATGACTTTAAATTGCTTGTCATGTTAGCTCAGTGCTATCATTGAAAATTAGTGCTGATGTAGCTGTAGACTGTATACAGCAAACGTTTGGAATCGCTTGCAGAAGTAATGAGGCAGATTAAAAAATAGTAGTAGTCTATATTTTAGAGTTATTATTCAATAAAGCAACGGTAATGATGACTTATTAATTATATATTTAAACAGTGATCAAATGGTTTACTGTATTTTTTCAGAATGTCTCTATATTTAAAGAAACATCATGGGTTATGAGGTATGACAGAATCAAGTAAGATCATGGGTTGTTATTTGTGTTGTTTTTATGCTTTCGTGAATTTTCTCCTGGTGTGTGCTTGGTGTTTCTTGCCTAAGGCCACTCTACCCCACACTCCAACTAGTGGTTGCTAGGTTTTATTGCCCAGAGTTTTCTTTTTTCTTTTTTCCTGCTGTTGCACTGAAGTGCACTGTTAAAAGTTGCAGTTTAGTTTCTGTTCATTCTGTCTTTTTCTCCCTCTTTTCCCTCTCTTTTCTGGTGCTGCCTTTACGTAGCCGCATGAAAAGAATACTCTCCTTTAACCCAAATTATAAAAAATATAACATCAGTGCATCCCAGTACCAGCAGCTAATCCCAATCTTAGTCCTGGACACCCTTTACTTTTAAACACCCCAGCATCACCCTGGACTTCTAGAAATATCCAACCAATGGCGTCAAATAGTCATAAACTCAGTACAGATCATATCAATAATAATAATATATAAATAATATCTGCAAGATAGGCCAACAGGTTAGATGTATATAAAAGAGTGGACAGTAAGTGGACACAGTGTTTAAAAAACTGATGTGTGTGATCCACTCTGTGCAGCACACATGCTAATGTCCCACTACCATGTTAGCGTCACTGCTATGCTAAGAATGATCCACCACTCAATTAATATTTGCTCAATTTGTGGTCCTTTGGGGGTTCTGACAAATATGAACAGACTATGATTGATAATTGTAAACTACAATGAAACAGTAGTAATTTTAAAACTTTAAGTATTGCTAACCTTTGCATGCTAATGCCTTAATTCCTAGTATTTTTGGATCACTTCTGTTAGTCTGTTCATCATGTTTGCATGTATTTTTTTTTAAATTTTGTAAATCTAGAGTTAATAAAAAGAAAAGGAAAATGTATTTGTGATGTTAGGTTAAGACAGCACCAGCAACAAAATACTGAGATCCCTGTTATCTGAATCGATCATTCCTAAAAGAGGCCCCTGGAAAAAGGCACAGTACAATTAGTCAGCTAACTTCTAAGAACTAAATTGACAGAAATGTGTGTATTACAACTTAGTGTTGACTGTAAGTGTTCTGGGGGGCATGTTAAGTGCAGCTATAAGGTAGATAATATAGGAGTGTCCATTAGCAATGTATTCAGTGCCATTGTGTGCAGCTGATGCATTTTGTGCTGTTGAAGGACGCTATTATGTGGGGATGTCTGGCTGATAGACTACCTCTAAAGCTCTGTCTCCTGACTCCAACAGCCTGGAGACTGAGTAGCAGTCTTATATGGCATTAAATAAAGACCGGAGCAGAAATTAGATTAATGCCAAAATGCCAAAATAAGAGCCAAAATGTCACCCAAGAATGATGTGATGAAGCCCATGAAAAAGACTGACATTACATGCTGATAAGCTTATAATAACCTTGCTTTTTATAGCAGGGTTGGGATGCAGTAATCTGATTTGGAGTAATCTGCTCCAATCTGGCATAAATGCTGACCGCATGCCTCTCTCCTAATGGACAGTTCCTATTGGCTGAGCCCCAGCATTACTGATATCTGCTGTCAAACTGGAGCATGTCATATTGACATTCAATAGCAGACCACTGGATGAGGCGAACTTTCCGAGTAGTCTATAGATTCAAAGTCCAATTCAGGCACATTTGTAGGTTATAGCTAATGCTGCAATGGCTCTGGTTGTTTGCACTCATTCGATGGAAAAAGAAAACAGAGCTTTATTACATGAGCTTTTAAAGAAGAACTTTAAGTAAATTGTTGGAATAATTTTAATTACTATATATTTAAAAACTGACCATTCACAATTGGTCACACATTTAAAATAATTTCTGACATTCCTGTGCAAATGTTAAGACCCGAAAGGCTCTGTTCTAGAGATATGAATGGGGTGAAAGAGTACGGTAAAATGCTCGGAAATGTAGGGTCAGAATTGTTCACAGTGGTGGTGAATGTGTTAAGAAATTGTGCTATAATCTGAGTACAAGTTTCCTTTCCTAAAACATATTGTCATGGAGGAGAGAGTGAAAAAAATAGCAACATTTGCATTGTAGACATTGCCACATTTGGTTCCTATTGCCACTGTAAAGAAATGAGTAGGAAGATTTTCAACACATGTATGTAATACAAAACTTTGTATGCAATTCTGTGCACATTTTAACAACTGCAGGAAAATATTTTTTAAATGTTAAATTCGCTTGTGATTCAACTTGTAACTGACACTTTTCCAAGCCTATTGCTGGGACTTTTAATGGTAAAACACCATTGAAATGGCAAGTTAGTCAAAGACTTGGCTTAATCTTAAAACTGGATCAATTAATTTGATTAAAACAATAGTTATTGGTACATAATTGTTACAGATACAGCATCAGTGTTGTCTCAGATACAACCTGCAGAATTATCTCACTCTCTCCAAATAGAAAACTTTTCTGGGATGTTTGCATTAATAGCTTGTGCAGTGGAAAAGTAAATTATATAATGCTATGCTAATATTATCTTAACTGAAGTCAGCATAAGGGATTACTAAGCACAGTAATAACATTGTGTTTGAAATTACTGGACCACTAATGCAAACAGTATGTTAATTTGCCATGCTGTCTGTTAGTTAACCCAGGGCTAATGATACTTTGGCAAAATTTACCAGAAGCCTCCAACCCAACTTTAAGATTCCCCAAATTTTAGGATATCAATCACAGTTCTATATATTTGCCCATTGAATGGATGGAAAAAAGAACATTTTCACATTATAGTTATCTCCAAATGAACTAAACTTGATATAAGTGGTGAATCTTACCAGAAGTGACTCAACAACATGTCAAAAATAAGTAAGACTTACATCAGCAGTAAAACATGGTGGTAGTGGAAGGCTAAAGGAATTCTTTGCTGCCCTAGGGGTTACGTGACCTGCCATTATTGATAGAACCATGAATCAAAAATCCTGCACGAGGTTGATTGGTAATCAGTCTGATATCTAAACCTTAAGCATAAATAATAATAGTAATAGTAATAGTAATAGTAATAATAATAATAATAATAATAATAATAATAATAATAATAATAATAATAATAATAATACATTTTATTTAAAAAAGCGCCTTTCAGAATAGTCAAGGACACCGTACAAAGCAAAAAAAAATAAAAGATCAATAATATAAAAATAAATAAATAATAATAATTATTAAATGCTACAACTATCCAGGTCCACCTCTGAATGGCTAAAAAAAATCAAGGTTTTGAAGTGTCCTAGTCAACATCTCAACTTGAAACTCATTGAGACGCTGTGGAAGAAGCAGGCACTTCATGTTTGAAAGCTCCTTAATGTAGCTTTGTTAAAGCAATTCTGCAATGTAGAACATGCCAAAGTTTCTCCACAGCGATGTGAATATCAAATTATAGTGTTCAGTTGCTTTTGCTGCTGATAAAGGTGACAGAACCAAATTCTAGATTTTAAACTTTTTCATATGGATGATGTAAGAGAAAGTTTGTAATGAAAAAAATTAAAAATGAGGATACAATATATTTTTGTGTGGTGAAATTGTAGAAATATAGAAAATTTGAATATACAGCACTGTAAATATACAATATCTTTATATATTTAATGAATACATCAGGTGGTGTTACATTGCTGGACTCCAGTTGGGAAAACTTGTTACTAGCCTTTGCTTTCTTCATAAATTGCAGTATTTAAAGATTTTATCTGGATTCTTCTTCACCTTCAGATCTGCTTTATATGAACTAGATTTGCTGCTCTAAATAGCTGTGATCCAGGTAAAACAGTCTTGTCCTCCTACCTGAGTTAAATCTTCCCAGCTATAAATGGAATAAGATGTGTTTATGTGCTATGAGAGTGCTCTCACACTCCACCTGCTGTCCGTATGGTATATGACATGCATGAAAATCAGACCACAATGTAATACCGACTACATTTGCCCTGGGGGTTCTTGCAGAGCAAACAGGGTAATTTCATACCAGTCCATCTAGGTCCAACAGTAATGCAGTAGGTGTACTATACATTACATTACAAAATACAACTTTCCATGTCTTTGTTGTGATTTTAATCAATATAAAATGAAATTACATTATTTCAATTCATGCGATGCGATGAATGACATATTTTACATATTTTAGCTCATGTATAAAAGTTCCTGGTTGTATTAAACACAATTTATTGTACAGTATTATTATTGTACAGTATTAACAATATGAACCAAGTAAGTCCCCATCATGCCTCCTGATTGTGGTGCACTGTGTGTTCAGACACATTTCCATCAGAGTCAGCATTACCATTTTCTGCAGCAGTAGCTCTTCTGTGGGATCAGACCAGGTGGGCTAGCTTTCATTCCCCACATGCGTCAATAGGCTGTTGGTGCCAATTACCATGTAGCCGGTTCACTGGTTGTCCTTTCTTGGATCACTTTTGGAAGGTTCTGCATACCTGGAACACTCCATAAGACCTGCTGTTTTGGAGATGACTTAATCAATCTTATTTACTTCACCTGTCAGTTGTTTTAATCATGACTCACTGGTTTACATTCCCAGTACTTAAGGAATATGTGTTAACTTGAAACTTACACTCTGCACAATTGTCTTCACTGGCAACCTCAGACTCCAAATGGTAGAAGAAAGCCTAGATATCTTATCCCTTCTCTAATGACGCAATAAAACACACCTCAAACATATGTGAAGCCTATTGTCCCAAACATTATGGTGCTCTAAAATGAAGGGGATAAAGTGAAGAAAGTGGTTAATAAAATTACAGATTAAATGTCGCTGAGAGCAAATAATGAAGCATTATGTAACAGTGTACAGGTTTGCAACCCTGCTTTAGAAGTAGAAGACCCAACACCAAACTAAACACACCTTGTAATAAGGTTTTATTATATTTATTATAAAGTTTTATTCACCTAGGCTGAGAAGTGCAACAGACTGTTAATGCTCAAAGTTAAGTAGCCAAAATAAAACATAATTTAAGACAGGAATTCATTTTTATACATTAGTATTTGTGATGTGCAACTGATTTAGAAAAGATTGTACTTTGCATGAAATGAGTGTTTATTCACTTTTTATAGTTATCTACAGGGCTTTCTTTGCAACATGTTTCTAAAAACACTTCAGATGTGATTAAAGTGCACAAATTTAAAGTTATTTGAATACATTTTAGTTTCACCATGTAGAAATACACAGTTTATACATAGGCCTCTCATTTCATGGCACCATAAAGTAATGCTAGGTATATTAAAGCTGCCATGTTTAGTATTTTACTACATATCTCTTGCATGCAATGGCTGCTTGAAGTCTGTGATTCATAGACATTACTAGGTGCTTAGTTTCTTTATTTGGTGATGCGGTACCAAGCCTCTAGTGCAGATATCTTTGACTCCTGCTTGTCCTTTTACATTTCTTCTTTAGCATATGGAAGGTATGCTCAGTTGGCTTTGAGAAACTCCCATATTGCCTTAGCATTATGTTAAGGATCGTTATCTTGTTGTAGGATGAAGTGCCATCCAATGGGTTTAGAGGTATTTACGGGAACTTGAGCAAATAAGATGTTTTTATACACCTCAGAATTCACTGTGCAACTGCCATCAGCATTTAGATCATCGAAGAGAAGTTTGCCAGTACCTGTGGCAGCCATTCATGCCCAAATCGTAACACCCCCAATTAATCTTGTCTTTTTGGACAATAGTCTCTGACAAAGACAAAACCACCTCCTGGTTTCTGATTCGTTGGAAAGGGTTTTGAGGATGTTTCTTTACCATATTGAGTATTCTTCTGTTATTAGCAGTGGATGTCTTCTTTGGCCTATCAGTCTCTGTGATTACAGAGCTCATCAGTGCATTTTTTCTTCATAATGATATTCCAGATATTTGATTTTGGTAATCCTAAGGTTTGACCAATGTTTTAATTCTTGTTTTTCAGTTTGATAACAGCTTCCTTGACTCTCACTGGCACAGCTTTTCTCTCTTAATGTTGAACAGTGGCAACTACAGACTCCAAATAGTAGAATCAAGCCTATGTGTCTTATTCTTGCACTAATGAAGTAATGAAACACATCTGAGTAATCATAAACACCTGTGAAACCAATTGTCCCAAACATTATGGTGCCCTGAAATGAGGGGAACTATGTTTATAAAGGTAATTTTTACATGGTGAAACAAATTTATGAAACTAACTTAACATATGGAATGTACACTTTAATCACATCTGAATTGTTTGATTTTAAATTTTACACTAAGGAACAGAAGAATAAATCAAAGAAAACATAGATGTCCCAAACATTATGGAGGGCACTGTATGTACATGTAGAGGAAGTGGTGGGATCTATAACCTAAAACCTTTACTGGGCCACTCACATACAGTGTCTCACAAAAGTGAGTATAGCCCTCACATTTCTAAATATTATAATTTGTAATATTACATATTTTCATGAGACAACACTGAAGATATGACACTTTGATACAATGTAAAGTAGTCAGTGTACAGCTTGTATAACAGTGTACAATTTCTGTCCCTTAGGTTAGCGTTATAAGTGTGAATGGGGAGAAGGTGTGTTAAATTTGATTTTATCACTCTCACACACTCTCATACTGGTCACCGGAGGTTCAACATGGCTCCTCATGGCAAAAAACTCTCTGAGGATCTAAAAACTCTACATAAAGATGGCCTAGACTATAAGAAGATTGCCAGCACCCTGAAACTGAGCTGCAGCACAGTGGCCAAGACCATATATTGGTTTAACAGGACAGGTTCCAATCATGGTTGACCAAAGAAGTTGAGTGCACATGCTCAGTGTCATATCCAGAGGTTGTCTTTTAAAAATAGAAATATGAGAGCTACCAGCATTGCTGCAGAAGTTGAAGGGGTGGAGGGTCAGTCTGTCAGTGCTCAGACCATAGGCCGCACACTGCATCAAATTAGTCTGCATGACTCATCCCAGAAGGAAGCCTCTTCTAAAGATGATGCACAAGAGAGACCACAAACAGTTTGCTGAAGACAAGCAGACTAAGTACTAGTGAAACCATGTCCTGTGGTCTGATGAGACCAAGATAAAATGATTTGGTTCAGATGGTGTCAAGCGTGTGTGGTGACAACTAGGTGAGGAGTACAAATGTGTACAAATTGCCTACAGTCAAACATGGTGGTGGGAGTGTCAAGGTTTTGGGCTGCATGAGTGCTGTCGGCACTGGGGAGCTACAGTTCATTGAGGGAACCATGAATGCCAACATGTACTGTGACACACTGAAGGAGAATTTTTTAAACTGGGCCACAGGGCAGTATTCCAACATGATAATGTCACCAAACACCTCTCTAAGACTGACCAAGTATATCTCCAGACCTAAACCCTATTGAGCATCTGTGGGGAATCCTCAAATGGAAGAGTGGAAGAGGATTCCTGTGGCAACTCCATGCCCAAGAGAGTTAAAGCAGTGCTTGTATATAATGGTGGCCACACAAAATACTGACACTTTGACAATTTCACTTAGGGGTGTACTCACTTTTGTTGCCAGCAGTTTAGACTTTAATGGCTGTGTTGAATTATTTTGAAAAGACAATCAATTTACACTGTAATACAAGCTGCACAATGACTTACATGGTATCAAAGTGTCATATATTCTGTGTTGTTCCATGAAAAGGTATAATAAAATATTTACAAAAATGTGAGGGGTGTACTCACTTTTGTTAAAAATTGTAGATGCTGACACAATTGATAACCCAAAACTTACAAAGAGATGCAGTTTCTTAGTAACATACAACAGGATTTTTTACTTTAATTCTTCACAACCTGCAACATGATTTCTTAATTTATTGCATTTTTCAATAATCTTAAATAGTAGTAGTAAATATTTATTCAGATTACAGTAACATGCTGGGTGATTGTATGCTTTGGAATACAACTGTGTGCAACAAAACTACACAGGCAAATTACAATTAAAATGTCACATTCTTTTTTTGACTGGTGCCCATGGGATCCTAGTCATCAACTGTCATCAACTGAAATTCTGTAATTTGTAGAAACTATGTTTCAAGTAATGCTGTGTTTCTTAGGTTTTTGCTCAGCTGAATGTTCAGCAGAAAGTACCATCAGATCCACTCTACCTGCCCTGCAGGTTATATATGTTTAAAGATGTAGATCTGGAGCCATCAGGATCACAAGAACTGTCTCTCACAAACACTGTTCAGGCTGCTGAGGTCAGGAAAACGCCTCTGCAGCCTAAAAGCAAAAACTGAACATTTCAGGAGAAGCTTTTACCCACAAGCGGTCAGACTTCTCAACCACAGCACATAATGGACAACACACACACTAACAGGAACTCTGCTCTTGCAGCAATTTGCACAATCACTGTTTTGCACATGGTCATTTATTATTCACTAATACTTCTTATATTTTTATTCTTCTCATACTTAGTTTTATATGTGGGGTAGTGTGGGGGGTATTGTACTAGTATAACTATGTGACAATGAAAAACTTGAACTTGATACAGTATATACTCCACCAGTGCCCCTAATAAACAAAATTACATTTGTCAAGAGAATTCTGTAATATTTGAAAAAATGCTCCTCAAATCTTAGTAACAGTTTGAAAACAATTAATTGTGCTTCCATAAACCTTCCATTCACATTTTATGAAACCTATTGCACTGACATTAATGCTTAACGTCTATAAAAGGGAGTTTTCCATTACAGTGTTGTTTAATAATATCTCTGACAACTCTATAAACCTATGATGATATGTTACATGACTAGTTTTAAGCATTACATGCTTGCATTCTGTAATATGGTGTCTGAATACCTGTCATTCCATTTAAAAAACTTCATTCTTTGTGCTTATGAATACATAATTTTACCCAGTGGCTATACACACTGGAAATGTATTAAACAATATTCCAATTAGAATCAGTTTTTCTTCAATCAGTCTACTTTTTGAATAAATTCAAATTACATTCTTGAAATTGTGTAGTAAACTAAAAAAACATTATAAATATACATATAGCAAGCATTGCATCATTTTAATAAGAAGCAAACAAAATGTTGGCAAACCACAGGGCATGCGACAATTGTAGATATGATGATAACATTTATTTAAATAAAACTTTATTTAAATGAGGATGTTAAATATTGATGTTTGTAAAATTGGGAAAGTTACAAAATTTCTATCCAATTAAAAAATTCTATCCACAGTGTGAAAAATGGGATGCGAAGGCCAGGAGTGTGACACTATATTCTTCAGTCTCGTCTCCTTTTAAAACCAAGGGAACACACACCTGAGTCACCTCATTGGGCTGTAAAACAATTTGCACACACAGAGACAAAACAATGATTAAATGTATCAATGTAAATTTACTGACAAAGATTTTTTGTACATTTTTGTTTGAGTTTCATAACCACAAAGATTCTCACCCATACACCCTGATAAGAATTAACAGTCAAATGCAAAGATTTGCATAACCCTGGTCAAATTAGGTATTGTTGCATTATTTTATTTGTAAAAGAGTACACATCATTTACAGAAATACTTTTACAGTATTTTGTCTGCTGAATGTATAGGAACATTAGAAAAAAGTCAAATTTTATATTGTCATTTTGATACTTTTGATATTGTATATTTTGTTTATTCTACTTTGTTAAACTGAAATAATTAGTACTATTTAGAGTGTGAGACATGGAATGCGAGGCCAGGAGTGTGACTGTGAGGATCCAGTCCGGGATTTCGGACTCTCCCGGTCGATCCAGGTTGCCAGGGAGATCCTCATTAGCAAGATCA
>JBBIGC010000018.1:4956952-4975797 GCA_037576955.1 Lepidarchus adonis | reverse complement strand
TGTGTGTGTGTGTGTGTGTGTGTGTGTGTGTGTGTGTGTGTGTGTGTGTGTGTGTGTGTGTGTGTGTGAATGCTTGTGACACTGAAACTCAGGAGAGGGGGCTCTGGCATAAAGCAAAAGAGCTCAGGGAGAGAAAAAGGTAGAGAGACAGAGAAAGAGAGTGTGAGAGAGAAGGAGAAAGAGAGCGGGGGAGCCATTTTTAGAATTTCTGGGGGCGTCAAAGGAGGCACAGACATACGGCGAGGAGAGCAGAGTCTTACTACTGCTGCTCACTTCCACACAAACACAGATTGATTCTGATTACATAAACACCCAGCCTGATAGAGAGGGATGAAATTAGTGGAGCAAACTTCACTGCAAAATGCACAAAATCCCACCATGCTTTTAAATATTTTTGATTACAATGTAGTTTCACAGACCTTCAACCTTTAAAGCCAGCTGAAGTTTTTAGGGCTGGAAATAAAGAGTACTTATTTATTACTACTAATTGTTCTTTACCATCTTTATTAACCTCCTAATTTTCCCCTGTGGCTGCAGGTGAGACATGAACAAACATTCTGTAGATGTGGACAAAATATTGTTTGTTAATTATTATCACAGTGTCAGCCTTTGCAGTAAAGATACCATGTAAAGCTAGAATATGCAAAGAAGCTCTTTAAAGGGAAATTCCACCAATAATTTTTGCATAATGTTTTGCATTAAGATTTAAACAAAGTCATTGAATGGGTTGATGTATAATGCGCCATTGTAAAGAAACAAAATTGTAGTGATGTCTGAAGCCTATAACACCTACATCTACATAACAGAATAGTTAAAATCATGGAGGACATGGGGCAAAGTAAAACCACAAAAAAACTATTAACTATGTAACATATAAAAATTCAAGAGGTTCACTTGTTATTTTGGATAATAAATAAAACGTCTACATTTTATTTCAGAATCAGAATCCCATAATATCAGCAGTTATTTATAGTAAATCAATTTGTAAGATTTGCATTGGTAATATCACATCTGTTGGTTCCTCTCACCATCACTGCAATAAAGTTTCTCTGCAATGAAAACTTTTATCAATCGACACAGAAAGGATTTTTCCTCCAAGTTTTTTATTACATATTCACCAGTTTTGGACCTTTCAGAAGTGTGTGTGATGTATTAAGATATTTATTAGGATTTAAGATTCCTAGTGTGTGCTGAATGTACAGCAATATAATCACATATTGCAGGCAAAATATTACATTTTGTATTATATAATCTGTAATCAGCTATATATTTCTTGTTTTTAAATGTCTGACTGGGGCTTCCCAATTTTAAATATTTACCTTAGTTGCTTATGTTATTAATGGGTTTGAAATATCAAATATATAATTCAATCAAAATTTGCCAAGGCTCACCTTACTGATATGAAATCCATGAGGTTCTGTGAAAATCCAAGAAGTCTACAGTAATTCATGGCATGAGAGACATTTGTAAGGACAACCCTCTTCTTGTATGTCTTCCCAACATCAAAATCCTGCAAAGAAGCATGTGACAATGCTGAGCTAGTCAATGCAGAGTTTTAAAATATCACATGTTTGAAGAGGGTCTAGTAAGTAGTAAATATGTACCTTAAAAAGGACCATTTCTGGCTTGCTGATGAAAGCTGGACCTTTTAAATCTTTGTCTCCTGCAGCTTTTTTGGCAGTTTGTGAACTTTTGTCCAGGCCTGTCTTCATGGACCTCAGATAAGATGTTTTAAGAGGAATATCTTTATCTGTTGTGCTCTGAAAATGTTTGCATTTGGGGAGAAAGAAAACAGTGAGGAATCTACAGAGGATACTCTTCAAGTACTCACTGAGGAATTCACTCAAAAGCAGCTCGTTCAAATGAAGCCAGTCGTGGCTGGAGTAAGTAATAGCTTTTCTGGCCCCACCATATGCTCTGTTTCGCTAGTTCTATTGTATAGTTTATATCCTGTTTGTTCCAATCCAATCAATACAGTCATTTGCAACACTACACTGCAGATGATCAGTGCCTTTTTTCTCTTCAAGAACCATGAAACGAAAAAAAATGTGTTCATTTTCATTTCATTATCATGTCTCTATATTTTTGAAAATGCTTACTGGTCTTGAAAACATGTTAAAACAGTAAAAACGATACACACATTTAGAAAAATGTAGAAAAATTAGCTGGCTCTGTTGAAAATATTGGCATTTTCTTAGGTTTCACGAAATGAAAAAACACAAAACAGTAATAATCAACTATACAGGTTACTCATAAAATCAGCTGTTGTTTTCTTATTTTATGTATGTGGACATAAAGACCACCTAATGTGAAGAGAATTGAATACAATAAAACCTAGTCATTTTTAAACCATAAAACAAAGGGTCTATCATGTAAACTGATTTTTATTATTTAAAAAAATCTAATTGTGTAAACATTGATAACACTTTAAAAATTTAAGACTCCCTTCCTTGTCCAGCCAACGAATGAAACATAAAACAGACTGATTTGAATGTGTTGTTTCTGTGATGTCACAAATTGTCCAGCCAATTATCCAGTACGTGTTACCATCATATAGTTTGCATATAACCTACTTGATGTCTGCTGTTGTGAGTATCAATGTTCTTCTAGGTCACCAAAGTAATTTTTCAAAGATTTTACTTGGAGAAAGAAATTACAATATTAGTCAAAAATTGTTTTTAGTCAAAAACATAAAAAAACGACAGGGTACAGGCAGAAGTTGTGATGCCATACAAGTAACAATAAGTCAGCAAGTCTGTAGGCACCTAAAAATTAAGAGAAATCTCATCTGCAGTGTGACCAGAGCCTCACATAGCTCACATTTGCTCCCTGTAGTATATAATAATTTCCCTTTAGCAAACAGAACATTAAAAAATTATGCTTGATTGTTCCTGTACCTGGACGTCGCTTTGGACAAAAGAGTCAGCCAAAGGAATAAATGTAAATGTAAAAAACATTATATGTGTAATGTGTGGTAAAGGAGTGTAGAAGTACAGGAAGAGATATAGACTCTGCATATGGGGAGCATATAAACCAGCTCATAACCTCACATTTTCACTGTGCTATGTCCCAGAATAGACTATAGACTGCAAATAGACTATACTATAGATTATAGTTGTGGTCAAAAGTTTTGAGAATTACATAAAAATTGGTTTTCACAAAGTTTGAAATATACTCCAGAATGTCAAGAGTGATCAGATCAATTGCAAAGTCCTTCTTTGCCATGAAAATGAACTTAACCCCAAAAAACCCATTTGCACTGCATTTCATCCCTGCCACAAAATGACCTACTGAGATCATTTCAGTAATCTTCTCACTCAATCAGCCTGACAGAATGATCTCTAACCTTGTGCTCATCAACACTCTGGAGACAAGGCTGCAGATCATTCTGCCATGCTGATTGAGTTAGAATAGCAGACTGGATGCTTTAAAGAAGGGTGATGCTTGAAATCATTGTTAATTCTCTGTTACCTGCAAGGAAACACATACAGTTATCATTGTGTTGCATAAAAAGGGCTTCACAGGCAAGGATATTGCTGCTATTAAGATTGCACCTAAATCAACCATTTATCGGACCATCAAGAACATCAAGGAGATATAAAGCAAAAATGGGAGATGGAAGCAAACATATAATTGACAGAGGAGGAATGGGAAGAAATTAATCAACAAACATGGAAAGTGACATCTTCATTAGCATGGAGGGAACATGGGTGGAAAAATGTGGTGAGATTTTTCAGAACCCCAGCGCAATCATCAATGTGGGGAGATGTGGGGAAATGATGTGGGGAAATGAAAGCTAATCATATGCATATATTTTGAAGCTGTCCAGGGATAGTGAATACTGAAGTGAACTGAAACAAAGTATGGACAGGATTTTGCAGACAAATCTACCATTCACCTTCCACACTTTCTACCTGGGAAAACTTAGTAGACAAGGTAAACAGTAAACAGAATATAAACAGTAAAAAGAAAATTGGGTGGCAGTCATGCACAACATATACACGATGGAGAAACAGACTGCCATTTACAGAGTTGAACTGGACAAATTTGAAAGGTTGTGGAAAGGATGGCTCAATTTATGCCGGGCTATGCGGCCAGACTTTGTGTGATTATTTCACTGTGGATACCCCCTTGTAAGTGCTACCAGTTAATTTGTTTTTGTTTTAGTTTGTTTTTTTCTTTTTGTTCTCTCTTTGGGTGTGTGTGGATGGTGGTGGGTTGTAAAGAAAAACAGAACATGTTTAAAATATGAGGAACTGTTTAAGATAACATGAACAATGGACTAAGCTTTGCAAACATCAATA
Organism: Lepidarchus adonis; assembly: GCA_037576955.1. Lineage (NCBI taxonomy): Eukaryota > Metazoa > Chordata > Actinopteri > Characiformes > Lepidarchidae > Lepidarchus > Lepidarchus adonis. The sequence continues at coordinate 4,971,493 of JBBIGC010000018.1, read as the reverse complement.
AAGAAAAAAAAAAAAAAAAGAACATCAAGGAGAGAGGTTCAATTGTTGTGAAGAAGACTTCATGGTGCTCAAGAAAGTCTGGAAAGAGACAGGACCGTCTCCTAAAGATGATTCAGCTGCGGGATTGAGGTGCCACCAGTGCAGAGCTTGCTCAGAAATGGCAGCAGGCAGGTGTGAGTGCAAACGAAGACTTTTTAAGAATGGCCTGGTGTCAAGAAGGGCAGCAAAGAAGCCACTTCTCTCCAAGAAAAACATCAGGGATAGGTTTATATTCTGCAAAAAGAAAAGGGATTGGAGCTGCGGACTGGGGTAAAGCCATTTTCTATGATGAAGCCCCTTTCTGATTGTGTGGGGCATCTGGAAAAAGGATTGTCTGGAGAAGAAAAGGTCAGTGCTACCATCAGTCCTAGCTCATGCCAACAGTAAAGCATCCTGACACCATTAATGTGTGGGGCTCAAGGAAGTGGGCTCATTCACACGCCTAAGAACAAAGCTATGAATAAAGAATGGAACCAAAACAGCCTCCAACAGCAAATTCTTCCAACCATCCAAGAATAGTTTGGTGAAGAACAATGTCTTTTCCAGCATGATGGAGCACCTTGCCATAAAGCCAAAGTGAGAACTAAGTGGCTTTTATATTGAAATGTTGGGTCCATGGCCAGGAAAATCCCGAGACCATAAACCAATTGAAAACTTGTGGTCAATCCTCAAGAAGCAGGTGGACAAACAAAAACCCACAAATTTGGACAAACTCCAAGCATTGATTGTGAAAGGTTGCCATCAGTCAACATTTGGCCCAGAAATCTTAAAAAAGTGATCTTGAAAAAAAAGGGCCAACATTGCAAATTTTGACTTGTTGAATAAACTTTAAAACTTGTGAAATGCTTGTAGTTATACTTTAATACTCCACAGAAACAACTGACAAAAAGATCTAAAAACACTGAAGCAGTGATCTTTTTGAAAACCAGTATTTGTGTCATTTTCCAAGCATTTGGCCACGATTGTAGATAATAAAAGCCTTTTTATTTTCTTCCATTTTAGACTTTTAATAGCCAAGCAAGTGTCAAAAACACTTATGACAAATTTGTGTGCATTAATATAGTCTAAAACATTATCTGATTTTCACACAAGTCGATTAAGAGAACCCAATTAAACAAATCAGAAAGAATATTGCACTTGGTCAGTGATTTATTGTGGAACTTTTTTATTATTTGTATTAGTGTATTACACCTGATAGCTAAAACTACCCTTATTACACCAAAACATAAAGGCTAAAACATGATGCAATATAATTAATAAAGTATCAGTGTGAGAACTGACCCTCAAACTGACTTATTTCAAAAGTAAACAACATTTAGAAATCTGTGAAATTCTAAAAATATCAATTACGCAATGCAGTTACTAAAATATGAATATACTGCAATCCCATGATACCACCCTCAGTCAGCATCAAAATATTTTATTCCCTGTATTTTAAGACTCTGCTACCCAGCACACATAAAAGACAGTGTTTTTCAAACAGAATCATACTTGAGTAAGGATACATCTTAAGAGGCATTTAAAAATGTAATGCAGCTTCATAATATATTCAGGTGAATCTTATGGTGATGCAAGAAATTATATTCAAATTGTGACTAATGCTGAACTTAAGGTCCTGTCTATAAGAGAGAGAATAAAAAAGTCCAGTGATTATTTCCTAAAATGTTACAAGCTGAAATATCAAACTGTCATCTTCAATTAACTGCAATGCAGGACCAGGCAATATCATTATTATATCAATATCATATCCTAACACAAATAAGCAATTTAATGGGATATGAAGTAGTGAGCAATATTTTATATTTAGTCATGTTGCCATTTAATTTCCCATACAAGTTTCAGACAAAAGAAAATGGTGTAGAGCTTGAAAGTATGCTCTTTTTACAAATGTCTGTGCACTCTGATCAAATGATAGGATTGGTTGTGAAATTAGGTCTGTAAAAAAAATTGTATGGTATATATTATATAAATATTTTTATGTAAAACTGTGGAAGATGTGATAATTAAACTTCAACAAATTGTTTAGTTTGAATGAGGAAATTTGAAGCATTTTTTTAAATCGCAAAAAAGAAACAAAGAGTATTTTGATTTCTTATATGGAACAATGCACACTACATAATGTAATTGTTTGTTCACATAATAGATCTACTATGAGACTGCTCCAGTTGGGTATTCTGCTATTCTTGTAAGACGACAGGCTTCAAACCATTTGTGTGATTTCTTTGGCCAGCACCTATATTTAAATGCATCAATAATTTGTATTGCTCAGCTTTCACAAAGAGCCAAAGAAATGACAATTCTTTGTGTGAAGAAACCCATCACGTCTCTCCTCAATTCTTGTTTTGTCAAGTTTCCATTTCTAAAGTTCTAAATCCTTTGTTGTTAATCAAAGTGGACAAAAGCTGTCAACCACTCATCACATCCTCGATGCATCTTCAACATGAATGATAAAATCAGCAGGTTTTTCCACTGTTACCTTGTAGTTACACTTCTCACTGTGTTTTTCCACATTTAGTTACTTAGAGATTTCTGATTAGAGCATGACTACGGACAAATATTTCACAATGCTTACTCGGGTTCGGGTTCGGTTACGTCAGCACAAAAACTTGATCATTAAAACAGTAAAGGCTACTACACAGTGAAGCTCCAAAAGGTCTGTCTCATATGATGCAATTGTAAAAGTATTTGTTAATAAAAAAAAAAAACTTTTTAATGTTAATTAAAAATAGGGCGTACGCTAAGTCGCACTGGATCGTTTGCTTTTTCCTCGTACGTGGGGATTTGTTTCCATAGCCATGACAACGTAGCCATAACAACGTTTCATTAAGTAGCCGTAGCAAAGCCAAAGCATCATGGCAGACGTACGAAAGAAATAGTTATCGGGATCATTCAAAACAACAGCATATGAATGAAAGTTAGTTTATTTAAAGAGAAGATTACAGTCGGGTTCGAACAGAAACACATAAATGCAGATCGGGTTCGGTCACTACTCTGTCGTACGCAGGTCGTGTTCGAACAGAAAAAAAGGGCCCAATCAGAACTCTATTTCTGATACACTGAATTTCATCCACATATAAAAAAATATTATGGTTTATTCGTCAGCCTTGCATCCTTAATCATTTTTTCTCCAGTGTTGCTGTTATGTTCAGCACACAGGCTGCAAAAGTACTTAGATATTAGGATATTATGCAGCCCTGTGTAACTCCTTTGCCAGTGTGGAACCAGTTTGTTGTTTCATTTTCCGGCATGACTGCTATACCTATTATCCTGAGGGCCATATTTTATTTGGCAGTCAAAGGTGATGTTGTAGTCATTGAAACCCATGTTGGCTACCTTTTCAGTTCCTCAATTATATAGGGTGAATCTGCAACAACGCTTGTTTCTTTGCCTTTCCCAGAGCCCACTTCTTTGTTGCAGCAGTATTATATTGCACATTCAGGTCTGTGTTGTGAGAGGGAGTTATTGTGAAGATAAGTGGCAGCAGGAAGAAGGACATTGCAACAGAGGAAAGGAAAACCCTGGGAGGAACCAGATTCAGTAGGGGAACCCATCATCCTATGGTGGAGTGGTGCCAGGTAAACAATCTATGAAGGTAGATTTCAGGAACCAAGACAAGGCTCCTATGTCGACGATGCTGTGGAGAGTTGACAGTAAGCATCATTATTATCCTTAGGATCACCCTGGGTGTTAACCTCAAGTGGATATTACCAAAAGGCGTGCTGTAAAGCTAATCCTCTCAGGGTATATTGCCTGGTGTGTCAGTTGCTCCACTCAAGACAAGAAAGCCCTCAGAAAAGTGGGAAAACAGCTCAGATTATCATCAGCACACCATGTACTGCCATTTTTCTCCTTCCTGCCTTCTAGCAGGATGTTCAGGGCAATCTGCATACTCGCTACTAGATTCAGGAACAGTTTTTAACCACAGTGCTGTAATACACACCAACGTAATATGTAGAGACTGTTTACAATGTGCAATAATAAACGCTCATAAGGCAAAATAACATGCATTATGCAAATGTAAAAAGAAAAAAACAAATATAAAATGTTTTATACTTAGACTTCTGTACACTCTCATAAAACGGTGAATAAAACTGAATCCTTTGAATCCTTTAATACATTGTCAGTAAAAAAGCTGAAGATGAAGAGAGGATGGTTTTAGCAACAGGACAATAATACTAACTACACCTTAAAATCTAAAACGGACTACCTCAAGTTGTGGATGCTAGATTATTTCCCCCACTGTTTTCATGGTGACATATGTAGCCAAGGTGAATGCAACTCCTGCCCATCACTGCACCTGTACTTTAAGTATTTAAGTATTTAAAGTCGATTGCTTCAGTGGCAACTAATGGATTGATTAGTTGGCAAGGTCATGCATTACTACTACAGGGGTCCTCAACTTATGCTGTACTGGACTTACGGAAATTGGTGGGTGAGATGGGGGGTTAATAGTGCACTGTTTTAAGGAACCGTCAGTGTGGTCTTGCCACAAGTCACCGTCTCCAATGTGTTTACTACTGTGGTGAATTAAGCATTAAAAAGGGCATTTCTATCTGGAGCAATGTTTCCTAAATGCTTTACTGTAATATAAGACATATAAGACAGTTCATGCATGTTGCTGCTGTTAACAAAGCACTGTGCTGTTCAAAAAAGCCTCTGCAGCCTCATTACATGCATAAGTACCGACTTAAATCGAAATTTGACTTAAGTCACACTCAGAGGGACCGAACCCTGGTGTAACTCGAGGACTCACTGTATTCAAGTTTTTTCATAGCAGTAATCAATTTGTACTATTTCTGCCTCAAATAGCACTGTTGGTGATTCTAACAGAGTCAGTCCCATGAGACTTAATGACTTACAATGACTTACAGTCTTAATAAAGACCACTAGATTCATTTGTGCAGTATTACTGTATTTGCACAACAGCATTGTGTTCTCCAGCAAACACACAGAGATCCAGCCTCTAACCTTCCACATGGTTGACCACACAAAGTCTAAGCCAGGGCCGTGTGTCATCTTGAGTTTGTAGTTTCATGACTTACACTAAATGAGAAGTGATGTGTGTCACTGCAGATCTGCAGGGGCCCAATAGAGGTATAGAGAAAAAAGGGTGAGAAAGAGGCTTCTACTTTTAGGAACTGAGGTAAACTCTGTCCACCTTCTCCTCTCTCACATCAGCCAAAGAACTTCCTTCATTTATTCCCAGTGCATTTTTATACATATCAAAATGAATCAGTAGTTCCAATATAATGCATAATTTGCATAATACGGCATAATATGGCTTATTCAGATACATTTCATTATGACTATGCTAAATGCTTTCAGATTTCAATTTGAATATTAACAATGCCGATAAAAGTCTGAACGCCATACTACATCCCTATATTTAGTCCCGAGATGTGATCTTATCTGATCTGGCATGACCAAATGCAATGTAATGTGAATTTATGTAATCTGCTGTAACTGAATGAGCTTCTGTCGTTTGATTTGATGTGGAGTGTTACCGTGTAATCGCTGTGCTTGCGGTCCCAAAGGCCAGTGAACTCTGGCTGAACCAGACATTCTCTCTCTCCTTCTCTCTCCATAGCGTCACCTTCCTTGCTCCTGCTCTCATCCTTCATGGAGTCTGGGGAGACGCTGATGTCACTTCTGGTAGGTGATGCAGGGCGCTGGATCTGTACTTCCTGTAAACACCAATAAAAAGACAGGGAAGGAACAATGGTACTCAAAGTGTTCATTACCCATGGGACTTTTCTAGCAAAAATAATTTAAGTGAGTAAGTTGTGTATATTAATACAAGTAAACTTAACATTTACAACTACAAAGGTGGAGTTTCCCATGTAACATCATTGATTACATTATACAAGTGGTTATAACAATTGTATACGGTAGCTTCTTATATGCTACACTACCACAATTCCAAGAGTAACATAAGGCAAAGAATCATAAACTAGCACAATCACTTTGCACAGAGGAGAAAATGGTTTACACTCCTTGTCCATTAGGCAAGTCCAGTTCTTAGGCAAGACTCCTTATGCTACGTTCCTCTACCACTGCAAGTCACAGCAGATAAGAGCAGCTGCTAAATGTGTAAAGCTTAGCGTTTTCCCCGAGGCCAGTAATTACAGTGCTCAGTTCTAAGAGACCCCGTGCTCTGCACAAAGCAGTGTTCATTAGGGCTATGTGATTAATTGTGTTATGAGTCTTCATGATCAACACATCACAAAGAGCTGCAGTAAGAGAATTGACTCAATTTACTTACACACGTGTGTGCAAGCAAGTGTTCTATTCACTAATTACAATTGCCAGTCTACACAAAACCTCCACTGCTTTCTGTGGCGTGAACAAAGCCTTATGTTAGCATAAGATACCTCTCTCTGTTCCGGTGATGTAGGCAGCAAGCTCTGTAGCAGCCTCTGTTCTTGTCGCTTCAGTGCTGCGCTTGAAGTCACATGAGGAGGTGTTGGAGGGAAGAGAACTGCATGCCTCTTCTCAAGTCTTTCCTTCATCTCCTCTTCCTGAAGCAGTTTGGAGACAATCTCCATTCTCCTGGCTTTCTGCTTGTCCTGGAATTCCCTATATAAAATCAACAAGTTTTGGTTAATATGTTAAGAAGAAATTAGTAACTAGTAACTAGATAATGTTCTGAGAATTCCTACTCCTGCTTTCTTTGGAGGTCCTCCTGCAATTTTTGCAGGTGCATGAGTTTAATGCTATTCATTCCAGCTGCTTGCAATGATTCTCTCTGACGGTTTTCATCCTCTTTTTGCTTAAGCAAGCGAGCTTCCTCCTTGGCCTGTCTAATGCGCAGTGATTCCTGGAAACGGAGAATAGTTTACACAGAATACATCGTTTTATAACTGTAAGCACATCCAGTAGCTTACAGCATTCAATTTTAACTGAAAAAAAGCACACAGACTCTCATAAGTGATGTATAAAACTCGACTCTACTAAAAAGTGGCACACATCTTGAAGTATTGGTGGCTTGCTAAACTGTTACATGTAGTTATCCAATAAATCCCACAAGCCAACTAACACTAGAACCTACAGGAATCAAATGAGGGCTCAAATGCTAATTTAGATGTTTAATTCATGCCCAATCATTTGCATAACAAGGATTTAACAGTGTGTTTATTGTGTGGTACCAGTAATAAGGGTAATAATGCAATTATTAGTGATCTTTATAAAATCTAAATAAGGCCCTAATATAGGTTATAATAAATAAAACTTAAAGTGCTATTTTAAAAAGTGTTCACGGTATGTCCATGGTATCCAAGATTCCTTTTTTCTACAATATTGCAACAAAGAACCACTGTACCAAGATGTCCCATTTTTTGAGAGTTCAGTTGGTATGGGAATGCTGTATACTGTAAAAGCTGAACAGATACTATTGGCTAAATTTGCTGTGTTGTATTATTGACAGTTGTCATAATGATTCTAAGTTTTTTTGATGAAATATGTCAGTTAGAAAGTAACATATTGGACATACAATGACACAATTAATTGTGGTTGTGACATACAGAACATCAGCTTTACATTGAAGAGATTTGCATCTGTACTGGACAAATTGCATAGATGTCAGAGCCATTATGTACACTTTTATAGCATATGCTAGACATTTTCAGTTACTGCTACTGTTAACAACCTTTGTCTTAGAATATATCATTAAAGTGGTTTAGATTAAAGCCCAACTGACATAAAAATGTGTGGATGATAAGGATATTCTCCATGACAATGTGCTGTTCCCTTCTACCATTTCTGTTTGTACTGCTGTAATTTAAATTTCAGAATCAGAATCAGAAAACATTATTGATCCCTGTATTTGAGATACAGCATGTTTGATTCTAATAATGTTGAATCAAAAGTAAAATCCTATGTCCAAGAAAGACAATGGCATTCACTCTGCCATGTAACCAAGAACAGCAATCAAGCCTGGGTTAAGGATATCAGTCAATCCATTGCTAGTGCTCTAAATTGAGTTAACTAGTTAAGAACATTGTATGAACTATTTACTTGATTTAGCAGCATGCGTTATGTCTTAAGCAGTTAAAATATGTCTGTATATATAAAAACAAATCATCCATGTGATCATCCATGGTATGAGGATGGGTAAAATAAGTATTGAAAATATTTCTACTAGGTGCTATTGTTGGTAACAACCCATCCAATCTACACATTCAAAAAAAACAAACCATAGATGTTCATTCACTCACAGGCCATGATGGTTGAGTGCATCACTTATTGTTTACTTTGAAACAATTGTACCTGGTAATTCCAAGTCTTTCTGGAGCTCTACACAAGTGGTCCAATGGTCGACAATGGTCGGTTTAGGGTAAAATTATTTTCTTTCTACTTCTGGATTATGGCCCCAATATTGCTCACTGGAACTTTCAGTAGTTTTGACATTCTTCTGTTACCAATGCCATCAGCATGTTTTGCAACAATAAGGTCTTGAGGGAGCTCTTTGGTTTTACCAGTTATGAGATGTTTCTTGTGTGACACCTTTGTCACGGTTCCTATGTCTTGGTCTGTTCAAGTGTCTGTGTCATGTGTTTTTGTTGTTTCTGCCCCCCTCCAGTTTAAGTTAAGTTTAGTCTGTGTATTTAAACGCCCTCGTTTCAGTCCTTGATGTCAGTGTTTGCTTATCTGTGTTTGTCTACCTATTGGTGAATGTCCCGTTTGAGATCTTGCGGTTATCTTTCTATTGGATGGGCTGTTATGGACATCTGGTGAGAATTTCATGTCAGTATAAATTTTTTAATAATTTTAATTTTATTTAATCATATTTACCATAGGTATTATTATTAGTAATAATAATAATACTGATAATAATGTTATTTCCATTATAATTACATAACAGACATTCTCTGTCTTTTTTTCTTAGTAAGAGGCTTCTACTCCTGCACTGTAATGTGGTAGAAAAATGTCTTTTTTGAAGCATAAATTGCTTGTGGATTTGAGGAAGCTTTGAGGAAGTGAAAAATACTACTTTGAGTCCAGACTTTCTAGAAGAGGACAGGAATATGGATAATCAGAAATCATATAGATACTCTACTTCATGAAAATGTTTTTCACTGTACTGTTCAACCAGATCGTAAGTAAGGCAGACCTTCAGTGACAGTTGTAATGGAGGAGGTATTGGTAGGTATTAGTGTGTACAGTTGAGGTTTTACTAGTGTGAAGCCTGAGATATCAGGTTAAGTTGTTTCTTTAAGTTATAAAAAATGTTATTATTAACAAAACAGTGGTTTGGCTAATTTTAGCTAGCCAGTGAGCTATTGCTAGCTGTTGCTTAGTAACAGGGAGACGCGCAGTCAAATGCAGTCTTCGAAAGGCTGTGTAAACCTGTAGGATAAAAACAGCATGGTGTGTGTGAAAACTTCTTATCTTGGCATCTACCTGAGTGGCAGCTATGTTGGCCTTCAGTGACACCGCTGCCTCCATTCTATTCTTCATCAGCTCTTTCCTCTTTTCCTCTCTCTCTGTCTCTTTATGACGCATCCTGCAACACACAGTTCAGTTAATGCCTTTGTTAGCAGCAAATCTATGTGTGACTATATGAAAACTATCAACTGTGTGTTTTACCTGTTTAGAGTTTGTTTAAGGAAGATCACTGCTTTCCGTTGACTGTCCAGGGCCTGATCCTGTCTCCTCTGGTCAAGTTCCACCTGATCTCGCATGGCCTTCTCCTGCTCACTGACACACAACAACAACTCTGCTTCAGTGAAAAAGCTTGTAAACCCTGATATTTACTCAACAGTTAAAGGGCCTGTATCATGGAAAATTCATTTCCTTGATTTTTTAAAAATGAAACAGTGAAATACAGTGGTGTCAAAAAGGCCCCTTCCTGATATCTTAATTTTTCCATGTTTGTCACACTTAAATGTTTCAGATCATTAAATAAATGTAAATATCAGTCAAAGACACAAGAAAAACTTAAAAAGAGGTTTTTAAGTAAAGGATTTTATTACTTTGGGAGGAAAAAAATCCAAACCTGCATGACAATGTGTGACAAAGTGATTGCACCCTAAATCTAAATCTCCCTTAACAGCAACAACTGAAATCAAGCGTTTGCAATAACTTGCCATGACGCTTTTACAGCTGTGGAGGAATTTTGGCCCAAACTCATCTTTGCAAAATTGTTGTAGTTCAGCCACATTGGAAGGTGTTTGAGCATGAACCACCTTTTTAAGTTTATGCCACATCATCTCAATAGGATTCAGGTCAGGACTTTGACTAGGTCACTCCGAAGTCTTAATTTTGTTTTTCTTCAGCCAATCAGAGATGGACTTGTGTGATTTGGATCATTGTCCTGCTGCAGAACCCAAGTTCATTTCAGCTTGAGGTTACTAACAGATGGTCGGATATTCTCTTTCAGGAGTTTTTGATAGACAGCAGAATTCATGGTTCCATTCATCACAGGAAGTCTTCCAGATCCTGAAGCAGCAAAAAAGCCCCAGACCATCATATTACCACCACCATGTTTTACTGTTGGTATGATGTTTGCGGTGTTAATTCTACACCAGATGTAATGGGACACACAACTTTCAACAACTTTTGTGAAATAAGTCCACAGAGTATTTTCCGAAAAGTCTTGGGGATCATCAAGATGTTTTCTGGCAAAATTGAGACAATCCTGATTGTTCTTTTTGCTCAGCAGTGGTTTTTGTCTTGGCACTCTGTCATGCAGGCCATTTTTGCTCAGTCTCATTCTTATGGTGGAGTCATGAACACTGACCTTAACTGAGGCAAGTGAAGCCTGAAGTTTTTTGGAAGTTGTTGTGGGTCTTTTGTGACCTGTTGGGTTAATAGTCAATTACTTTCTTGCTCATTTGTTCCTGAAACACTATGGATCTCGACATGGTGTCTAGCTGTTGATGACCTTTTGGTTTGCTTCAATTTGTCAGGCAGGTTTTATTTAAGATTTTATTTCTTGATTGAGAACCGGTGTTAAAAAACTGCATTTTGTTTTTACTTGTGTTGACTAATATTTAAATTTATTTGATGATCTAAAACATTTAAGTGTGACAAACATGAAAAAAAACTATAAATCAGGAGAGGGCAAACACTTTTTCACACCACTGTGTATTGACAGCCCATTTTTAGATATTTTTAGATGTCATGAAAATATCATTTGCATATATCCTGGCAGTAGTGTAGCCCAGACAGGTTATGCTGAAAAGATTAGGGCAATTGATCTACATATATCAGTTTCAAAAGCAAAATAAAAACAAAAAGCCTATTATTCTGATAAATAAAAAGAAGTTGGGAAATGGCTTTTGAAATATTACAAAAGTTTCCATCCATCCCAAATTATCAGATGTAAAATAATTGTCAAATACCACAAAAATGTATGAAATTAATGTTGTGATAAATTTATGCCATGTTGTTCACCCTTACCCTGTCATGTGCAATTTAGTTTCTTCCTGCTCCTACTTATCCACTTCAAACAAGAAAAGGCTTGTTAATTACAATCTCAATCCCAAAGGGGATGTGATGTAAAATGTTAATAGACAGTGGTTTGCAGATCTCATAAACCCATATTGTATTAAGACATAACAGAACATAGCAAACATATCAAATGTTGAAAGTGAAACTAATATCACATGAAAATTATTATATCATGTTTAATTAGGTGGCCCAACACGTCTCAAAAAATGTGGAACATAGCAACAAAAGTCTGGAAAAGTAAGTGTCCCTAAAAAAACCCAGTTGGACTAACAATGATGTTAATTGGAAACAAAACAGTGGCATGACTGAATATAAAAAGAGGATCATAGAGGCAGAGGTTCACCAATCTGCAAAAAGCTGTACAAATTGTGGGACAATCTCTGAGCAAGGTTTCTTAACATACAATTGTGAAGACTCTGAAATTCTCATCATCTACAGTACAAAATATCATTACAAGATTCAGAGAATTCTCTGAGCGCAAGGGATGTGGGCAAAAATCTGTCTGTGATCTTCAAGCCCTTAGGTGGCACTGCATTAAAAACAGGCAATCTTCTGTCATGAAAATCACTGCATGGGATTCAGAACAATTCAAGAAATCATCATCTGTGAACACAGTTTACTTTGCCATTCATATATGCAGGATAAAGGAAAAGATCATGGAAAGAAGAAGCCATATGTGAACATGATCCAGAAACATCTTCTCTGGGATCATGCTCATTTTAGAATGAACTGAGGCAAATTGGAAATCAGACAAATAGAAATTGTACATTGGGTCCTCTAAAAAAGAGAGAGACCATCCAGCTGGTTATAAGCACTCAGTACAAAGTCCATCTCTGATGGTATGGGAGTACATTAGTACCTATAGAAATAGCAGCTTGTAAATCTGGAAACACCATTAAAGCTCAAATATTTGCAACATCTTGGGAATATTTCAGCAAGACAATGACCATTTGCTGCATCATGAAACGAAAATTGCAATATATAAGACTCAGGAATGCTGAGCAGCTAGAATCAAGATTGGCACAACATTCCTCTCCCAAACATCCAAAACTGGTCTCCACAATTCCCAGATATTTACAGACTGTTGTTAAAAGAAAGGAAGCTGCACAGTAGTAAACATGAACGTGTCCCAACTTTTTGTGAAACATGTTGCGGCCTTTAAATTCCAAACAACCTTATTTGTTCCTTAAAACGTACTTAAAATTTGGGTTTATGAAATTAGCATTTTCTTTTTGCTTTACATTACATTTCATAAATTATTCCAACTTTTTTAAATTTGGTTTGTAATATGATCAAGTGCAGAAAGCGTAGAAAATTCGGCAGAGCAGAGGGTCCTTTGGTGACAAGGGTTGGTCACTAACTTAAACTAATCAAATGACACTAAAATGACACTGTAAAATGTTATGTGTGGTGTTTGGTAAATTAAAAGCTCTTCAGGTAAAATTTTCATTTGCTTGACTTTTTATGAACCTTACCTCCATAAGAGACTTCTAAATAAAGAAGACTTTACACATTTTACAGTGCCCTGTATAATTATTGGCACCCCTGGTTAAGATGTGTTAAAAGTTCAAATTTTTTTGCAAAAGCATACTCTCATACTGAAAATTGTACAAAAACGTATCCTTCAACTCAAGTAAATTTTAAGGACACAGGCGATTTCAGTGTCAGGGCTTTTTTTCTTGAGTTTTTCTACAATTTTCAGTGTGAGAGTATACTTCTGCAATAAAAACTTTAAAATGTTACTGATTTGACATTAAAACTTTCAATATTTTATATGTCACTTCCTTATTATTAGTCTGCAACTACTGCTAAGGCATGTCACTTTCATTACTTTTTGGCACGTAGGGCTCTCAGTCTGGCTCCTTTGGCAATGTTCTTCTCTCGCAGGATTCGTTGATTGTGTTTCTCTTGTTTCTGGGCCTGGAAATTCTTCTCTTCCTGTTCCACCTCCTGACGCAGGCCAAGGAACCGACCTAGTTCTACCTCCACCTCACACAGCTCTAGTCTGGACAAAAGAGAACACTTTCACATAAGACATCCTGTGGCCAAGTAACAAAGGCATCTTTCCTCAGCAGACAAAGAGACAAATTTTAAGAAAAAAAGTTTATGGTAAATAAATTATTCTACACATGTCCTCCATTTAACCCTTAGAAGTTCAGTTATATATATATTTATTTATTTATTTTTACAAAAATACATTTTATTAACATGGAATGTACAGTCTGGATCAGCTGAATCTGATCATCTGACTTATCTCGGTTTGTTTTGAGACAAATATGTGGCAAAAGAGAATGGTGTTGCCCTATTTGGAAGCTTGCGGGTATTATTTTGACTGTTTATTTTTTAGGTGCTGTATCATATTGGCAATGTCTAATGTTCAATTTACATTTTAAAATATTTCAGCACTGCTGACCAGGTGCTGCCACAAAGCTCTTTATTTACAGCACCTGCATGACGACTGATTATTTTTAAATGTCCTGATCATCTGGACATCCCTATCAGTGATCATGCTATGGCTATTCATGGTTAAACATCCAACAGAGCCTTGACTCTGGGTGCACAGGATTGCCCACACTCTCTACCCATCTCTTAACGTGATGCCAGCAAGCCTCAGCTGACATATCAGGATGGGTAGGTAGTGGTCTCCTCTGAGTGCGGTATATTGAGCTGTCCACTGACAACGCATTATCTGCATTTCAAAATGATGTGACTGGTTTTATATGACAAAGTCCTCTAGTGTCAGGACAGAACTGGACATGACTAATCTTGGGAAAAACGACTCCCAACAGTCACGTAAACCACATCAAATGACATATGTTATCTCTAGCAATATTGACCACATTTAAGTGTTAAAAATAGGAGAACACAATTCATATGTGGAATTACAAGAGGAAAGTTAGGAACTGACTACTTGTAGGAACTCTGATAAAAATCTGAATACTAAGAAACTCTAGTGGACTATATATCTTTGTGTGTCTGTGTGTGTGTGTGTGAGTGTGTGTGTGTGTGTGTGTGTGTGTGTGTGTGTGTGTGTTATACTCACTCGTGCTC
>JBBIGC010000018.1:4939765-4953406 GCA_037576955.1 Lepidarchus adonis | reverse complement strand
TAAAGTTGCTTTGTGACAATGTCAGTTGTAAAAAGCGCTCTATAAATAAATTTGACTTGACTTGACTTGACTTGACTTAATATGTTGCTGTTCCCTCGTTTGAGTGTGCCCTGGGCAGCACTGAAACCTGGTAAACGACCCGTTGTTCAGATGTTTGCGGCACACCTGGGTGGAATGTTTGCACCTAGAATTGTGGATTTAATAAGAATCTTACTTTTAGGGTCCACAACAGCTAGACTTGTACTCATCATGATCATGACAATCACACAGATCAGTTACTTTAGCCGTCAGAAAGAAACAGGCCATGCAATAAAATATAACTATAGTCTTTCAAAGTTTCAAAAGTAGTAGGGTTATAAAAATAATAACATGGGCAGCTGTGCCCTAATGATTAGAGAAGTGGGTTCTAACTTAACCCCCAACTCCTTACCCTGTTCCTCACGTTTGCCAAATGCCGTAAATATAAATAGACTCCATGTAATTACTTTAATTATATAGCACCTTTCATACATTTGAGTGCAGCTTAAAGTGCTTTTTTAATATTTGAAATTAATATATTTACCAGACTGATTTTTGAGGGCATTTTTATATATTTAAAGTAATCTAAAGGCTTTTATTTTTAACTGTTCCACTGGTCCACTTTTACAGTAGGTGGCTCTGTCAATGCTGTTTTTGCTGACTAGTTCCAGCGCTTCCCAGAACAAAAGAAATATCTCACAGATCAGAAGTGATGCCTTTAATGGCACCAATCACATTTGTATGTCTTATCTGTTTTTTTGCACTCCCTTGTTGCGCTGTGTCTTCTGCTAAGGGACAGATAATGCAACGATGCCTCAAGGGAAGCTATGATAATGAAGAGAAATAAAAGAGGAAGAGCCAAAGGGGAAATGAAATTAACTTTGAATGGTTTTAGGGGAGTGAGGTTGAACAGTGAATCCAGACATTTAACCAATCTCTCAGGGCTAATCAGAGAGGCACTAACATTAGCATTTTATGGCATCGACTGTCAAACTCAAAGCCAATTTGCTATTTCTATCTTCTTAGACCTTGTCTCTAGAGGATGCTTTATTTTAATAGTTTAACAGCACAATAGAACAATAGTTTGTTCATTTTGTTCTATCTGTTCTCACTCTCCGGTGTTGACCAGAAGATGATGGGTTCCCCTT
This sequence comes from Lepidarchus adonis, assembly GCA_037576955.1. Taxonomy (NCBI): domain Eukaryota; kingdom Metazoa; phylum Chordata; class Actinopteri; order Characiformes; family Lepidarchidae; genus Lepidarchus; species Lepidarchus adonis. The sequence goes on along the minus strand of JBBIGC010000018.1, from coordinate 4,952,240 downwards.
CTGAGCCTTGGGTCCTCTCAAGGTTTCTTCCTATATTTAGGGAGGTTTTCCTTGCCACTGTCGCCTTTGGCTCATTGGGGGCTCGGACCCGGATTCTATAAACTCTGTAAAGCTGCTTTGTGACAACGTCAGTTGTAAAATGTGCTGTATAAATTAAATGGACTTGACTTGACTTGAACAGCTGCTTATAAAATACTACTTTTTCTTTAACATTACAATAGGCAATAAACAAGAATAGCACATATTTTAGTAGACAGTCCTGCTCCTCCTTGACAACAAAAACCAGTATGTTAAAATAATTAATGTGTTTATTGGTTTGTTCATTGGTTTGCTTGTTGATACATTCTTCGTTGGTTTATTTGTTGGTCAATTTGTTGGTTCATTCATTGGTTTGTTTGTTAGTTCATTCGTTGGTTTGGTTTGTTGGTCAGTTTGTTAGTTCATTCATTGGTTTGTTTGTTGGTTCGTTCATTGGTTTGTTCGTTGGTTTGGTTTGTTGGTCAGTTTGTTGGTTTATTCATTGGTTTGTTGTTTGTTCGTTTGTTGGTTCGTTCATTGGTTTGGTTTGTTGGTCAGTTTGTTGGTTCATTTGTTGGTTTGTTGGTCAGTTTGCTGGTTCATTCATTGGTTTGGTTTGTTGGTCAGTTTGTTGGTTCATTTATTGATTTGGTTTGTTGGTTTGTTTGTTGGTTTGGTTTGTTGGTTTGTTTGTTGGTTCGTTTGTTGGTTCATTGTTAGATTTTTTTGTTGGTTCATTGTTTGGTTAGTTGGTTGGTTCATTGTTTGGTTAGTTGGTTGGTTCATTGTTTGGTTAGTTGGTTGGTTGGCTGTTTATCATAGCTAGTGTTGTGGAGGGAAGAGGGTTGGTGGTTGGAACCTTTCACAGTGCTTATATGGCAGAAGGTGAAGAAGCACCTTGGGGAAGTCCCTAGTCCATTGCAATACAAGATAAAGGAACGGTTAATTAACACAAATTTCCAGTTACCCAGTTGTAGGACAGCCAAGGTATCCAGATTTAGATTTTTTGTTTAACACTAGAGCTATAGACAGTACTCAATAGTCACCCAAATCTTTTCTGTCAATACATCTCTAAAATGTCACTCAGACATTGTGTTGTATGAAAAGGCTGCATGCAACATTTTTATAACTCTTAATATACATTGTCTTGTTATGTCCCTTGTTGTCCTTTTGTTTAGTGTACAGAGACTTGTTTTTAGACTACATTTGTATTTTTGTTATCTCTATATTGTATTTATGTATGAATGCACCATGTGGGCCTGCGTGACAAGGCATTTTAATACATTGTGTTCTGTGAATATTGTTGTATTGACAATAAACCTCTCGTTAATCTCAGTCACAAAAGTCAATACAACAAATATGTTACAAATTTCATTATCACAAAGCAAAACAGTCACTTTTCAGTAAACATGTCAGCTTAAACTGTTAATGACTTTAATGACATTAAAATAGATTATGATAATATCAAAACTCAATTATTCTAGACAGAGTGCCTTGGAGTAAAGACCAGTTATGTAACGTGGTACAAAGTACAGAAGGAGGCTAACAGCTGTAAAAAGATGTTAACAGAGTTTTCAAAGCGCATTAACATGCTATTTTCTAATGGTGTTTCAGCACTTATCTGAGAGTAATTGCTTTATAATCTAATTGCAGTGTGTCAGACATTAATGTATTATTATGTTGTAATACTAATTACTTATTAATTGATTAACACTAGAGCAGTTATTTTTGTTGAGGTATTTGTTTGTTGATTACATTATGGCTGAAATATACTTTTCTGTCTGCTATCATACGCAGGCCTCACTTGCATAAGTGTCGGCCAACACATATATATTGACAGACACACATATTGCATATAATGTGTACACTGGGGGACGTGTTCAAATTATATTTCTTTGTGATATATGAATATGTACCGTTGTATCAATTGATCTTCATTCTACTCTGTTTTGAATTTGTGTTAGTTCTGGTTCATGCTGGTTATTACAGTGGTTAATGGGAACATTTTCAGTTTTAGTTTGATCATGAAATTGCTGGGAACAATGGTGTGTTAGATGTAATAGTATTGCTGATTAGTTGGGGGTGGGGGGGTGGGGGTAGTCAAGAGGAATGGCATCCTCCCCATCCCCCATCAAATTGCTTGTGCTGCCAGTCAGCTTCAGCTTGACACACAGCTCTACGGATACACACAAGGCACATTCGTGTTTTTAGATGTTCTTTCTGTAAGCCCCTGTGGACTGAACTCACCCATGAACACCAAGTTCATTTTTGCAGAAGTGTTAATCAGCTCTTCATGTCTGCAGTCACATTAGCAGGCTAGGTGTAGGACCATTGGTTTAATATGCAAAATTATTGTTTCCACTCGCACTTACTCGAAGGTGTACAGAGTGTCAGTAGGAAGGCAGGCAGACAGATAGACAGACTGACAAATTCATTTTAAATTTTTCCACGTCTTATTTCTTTTCTGTGGAAACATGAAAATGATTTTTTTTTATATTCTTGGAAAAAAAGGTGTTCAGCTCATGCTTTTGACCCTTTGGGTATACACTGCCCCCATGTGGCCTCTTTTTGTGTTTGATATTGTTTTGTGGGACTTGTAAATTGTAAATGAACAGTACATATGTATAAACATATAGCAGATTAACTCTTGAGAACCACAATGCCCTAATTACACTATAGCATTTTAGAATGGAGGGTGTGTGTGTGTGTGTTACTTAAACAAAGATAAGAATAAAGCAAAATCAGATTTCAAAAGGATCATTTGCTCAGTGGACTGCAACATTTTTGAAATGGACAATGTTTTAAATAACAGACGCCGTGTTTCAGCCCCATTCACTGGGGATGCACAATAATATTGCAATAACGCATATCAGCACGATGCTTGCTTTAATGTTTTTAGCATCAAACATGTTTAACTTTGACTGCAATCTGATATCTGATCACATTTTTTACTTTTGAAGAACAGGACATTTAGGCATTTTAATCATTCTTTTTCTGCATTTTTAACCCTCTACTAAAATTGCTTTTGTTTTGCAGTGGTAATCCATTGTCTGACGTATTCATATACAGAAGGTCCTTGTGTTACGTTGCACTCAGACTTGTTTTTTTTTTTACACTGCATTTGCAACAAAGTTTGCACAGGAACTAGTTGGCGAGTGGAGCGGACAAATACAGTTGTCACATTGCAATATGTGAGGGAGATGGCATTGTGCCATTCGCTGTCTTTTGTTTGTGTTGCTTGTTTGGAAACTTCATTATGGCTCCCAAGCGTATGGTAGACTCTACAGTAAAGTTCAGGAACTGTTTCACTTTATTACTGCTGTGTATGTGATCCATGTGTTTATTTTAGCCATGTACCACAAACTACAACTCTCTTTCACCTCTTTCCCACCAGACACTACGTAGATACCAATGTGTTGCTCCCCATGAAACACACCACATCCCACAACAAATGCCTATTAGCTATATGTGTTATTCTCATTTATGTTTAATAAATATATGCCATCGTTACATAAATGGCTAAATTTGTGTTACGTCGCGTTGAATGGAACCCCAATGGAACTCGAGGGCCCCCTGTACTGTATATCAGTTTTGGCATCAACAGATACATACATGACAGATATCATGTGGCCCACACTGACCACTGGATTAGTAACAGCATCGTAATGAAACACAGAAGCAGTTACAACTGTTTAGCTACATTCATCCAAAATGACATTAACTATGTTATTGAAATTAAATCGTTCACCATCACATTATCCAATCATATCTCATAAGTATATCTCCTGTATAACCTTCTCCATCAATCTCTGTTCATCTACTTTAAACCTTTTGTGTGTCTTTGTTCCTATAGGGCCATGCTGAGTGACATTGGTGATTATGTAGGTACAGACATAGAGATATCCTGGTTACCTAATCTGGATGACTTAATGAAAGGCTATGCTCGAAACTTTCGGCCGGGGATAGGAGGTGAGTTTGAGATCTACTGCTTGTGTCGTTGGATTACCATTTCACCCGTCTTCGCATTTACAGTCATTCTTAGCACAAAAGCTGAAGAACAGCACACGTAACGTGGCTGTGTATTGTGGTTTCTAGTTCCACTTCTACCTAATCCCCAGCCAGCCAAGGTGCCAAAACAGTGTTCCACTTCCTGGAGTCTAATTTTGAAGCACAATATTTAGGCCACACATTTTTAATGAGCTCTTTTTAATTCTGACTTTGCACTTTAATGAGCGCTTGATACACGAGGACTGAGCAAGCCCATAGAAACCATCAACGCAATTATGAATCCATTATTAAATAGATTATGCAACTGCATGAATATGCATATTCCAGTGTTGCCCACATGAAAATGATGTTGCTAAGAATGCTTGTCAAATGTGTCACATCCAATGGCCGCAGCGTAGATTTCTCTATCTCACAGCTTAACTCAGCTCAAGCCAAGGTGAACATCCATCTGAGCCATTATTCAACTCAAAGGCTTTTGCAGGTCATTGTCTGCTTGTTTCTTTCGTTTGCTCGTAAACATTGCAGAGACTGATATTAAATGTAAGAAGAGTCCAAGGCTCAGTGAAACAACTGAACAAACATTGGTGACCATTTTGGAACTCTGCTGGTCTGTTTTTCACTCCATTTCTCTGCTAGTGCAACTGCTTATTTCATCGCCATTTCAACTCTCAGGAGCATGGAACATCTTAATAGCATGTCTGAGGGGATTTGTCACATTTAAATGGACACTGAGGTATGTCTGAGATGTGTTTGTCTAAGGAAATTAATTCGCTACTTCAGATAAAAGATTATTCATAATTGTTTCACCACAGTTTTAAGCAGCCAAAAATAGTAATAATAACTGATATAATTTATAAGGCAGTTGTTTGATTCAAATGTAAATGTCTTGTAAGATTTACAAAATTTACATTAGATCAAATTGCAGCTCTCCTCTTTATTGTTACTTTTAAGTTAAAAAGCTATAATTATACTGATAGATGCTGCTGGATAGTAAAACTGCTACCCTAAATTATACAGTCCAGAAATGGAGGTGGCATAAGTATCCATTGGCAAGTAATGGGGAAGGGTTCCCCGATGGCCAGAATGTCCGTTCAGGTTTGAATTAATTGACCATGCATGCCCGTGCAATTTTTTAGCATCTGTTTTCAAAGCGCAGCTTTAAAACCCTTTCATATTGCATTACCCAACATAAAAGTTACAGCCAATGTTAAAGGCTTCTTACAATGCAACAAATGTCCCTCAGTCTTTATGATCTCTCATTAACAGACTCTATCATTTGGCTGCCTCATCATCAGCACATTTGACCATATTGCCTTCTTAATGTTGTTTTCTTGTCGGAGGGTACCTGGGGTGGGGGGGGAATGTTTCCTTTTCTCATGTTTCTCTTCACAGGACCCCCAGTGAATGTGGCCATGGCTATTGAAGTAGCTAGCATTGACCATATCTCAGAAGCCAACATGGTAATGTATGGATAGTTTTTGCTTATTACTGTTCTACATTAAATATTGTTGAAGACTTGTTTGTTTCTGGGTTATCTATATTATTCACACTGCAAAATATTATTCACAGTGATACATTATCTAAAAATACTTTTTCAGATACATTTTTAATGTTCACCACATCATTTAATATTTAAACCAGACAAGAATCTGCAGTTTCTGTGAGCAATAACTAGGCGAGGGTGCTGACCCATTGGTCAGTCAGTAAAATATTACTTACCATTCTAAAACAAAGCTATGACTATTAGCACTGAAGACATGGTCTGGTTCAGACATACAGCTAAGATAGTTTTTCATCATAAATAATTTTATCATTAAAGAGTTTCTGCAGTCAACATCAAGCCATAATTCTAAGTGGATTTTGGACAGGCTACTCAGTTTGAGAACATGCAACCAGAGTTGCGTTAAGCCAACCTCTGCAACTTTTTAAGTGAACACAGCAATCTTAACATGCATGGAGGAGAACACTGACTGTCCTGACTGATGGGGGAGAGTACCATCTGGGATCATACTCACTATCCCCCAGCTGATAGGGCCAATGTTTGGGAATATTTTTACACTTTTGAACATTTTTACATTGATGTACTTTTTGCTAGTTGTAGTCATTGAGGAATGGTAGATTTTTGTTAACTCTTCCCCAGACAGTAGTGTTAATGTGGCAACATTTTGTAAAGTCAAGTAAAGTCAAATTTATATAGCGCTTTTTACAACTGACATTGTTACAAATCAGAATCTGGGTCCGAGCCCCTAACAAGCAAGCCAAAGGCGACAGAAGCAAGAAAAAACTGTTAGGCATGGTCAATCTTGTGAGTACTTAAGAAAGATGTACGTTGTGGTCTGAGTGCATGCAGGATCTCCAGCAAGACTCTCTATGACAGCATAGGTAAAGGGGAGAGCCAGGAGGTAGCACAGACATGAGGGTGTAAGGCAGCCAACCACTCAATTGTCAACAAATCCAAATGACAACGTAATACAATCAGATCAAAGTCATAATAATACGATTTTACTTGTAGGTTAAATTTTTGAACATTTAGTGTGTTGGCAAACTGTTATCACTGTTTAACTTACTATTCGTATTGGTAAAAGTTGAATAACTAAGTAAATAATTGGGCTTATCAGTACATTTGCGTGTGTGTGTGTGTGTGTGTGTGTGTGTGTGTGTGTGTGTGTGTGTGTGTGTGTGTGTGTGTTGGCAGGAGTACACCATGACAGTGTTTCTGCGTCAGAGTTGGCGAGACGACCGTCTGTCTTATAACCACACAAACAAGACCCTGGGGCTGGACAGCCGTTTTGTAGATAAACTGTGGCTACCGGACACGTTCATTGTCAATGCCAAGTCAGCCTGGTTCCATGACGTCACAGTAGAGAACAAGCTCATACGCTTGCAACCTGATGGGGTCATCCTCTACAGTAGCCGGTGTGTGTTTGTATTTGTGTGTTTGTAATTCTGAGAAAAATCTAAATGCGTGAATGTATGACAGGGCACATACAATGAAAACAATGTAAAATCCAGATAAAAGAGGTGGAGGTCATGCACAGATCCTATTAAATGCTATCCAATTAGAAAAAATGCTAACTTCCTATGTCTTGGAGCCAAAAAAGTCACAGTTGTTTTTGATCAATAAAACCTAGCAAATATCACAAGTGGACTTCAGGGTGGAGAAAAAAGAAGGAAAACGAAAGAAATGTTTAAGATGTGTCCTTTAATATTAATAAAGGATATTGACCTACTTACTAAACTCTCATCTAAAAAACACTGATTTCACACATCATGGAGGTCTCTCCTTTCCTATTCCAGAATCACGTCCACAGTGGCCTGTGACATGGACCTTACCAAGTACCCTATGGATGAACAAGAGTGCATGCTGGACCTTGAGAGTTGTGAGTAGAGAGATTTTGGAAAACAACAGATGAGCAAAATTTATGTTTTATAATATTACAAATTACATAATTACATCATTCTGTGTTTCTGGGCACTGTAGATGGCTACTCTTCAGAGGACATTGTTTATCACTGGTCAGAGAGTCAGAGACACATTCATGGATTGGATAAACTGGAGCTGTCCCAGTTTACTATTACAGACTATCGCTTTATCACTGAGATGATGAATTTCAAATCAGGTGAATCAGACAAATGTGTTTTTAATGTTGCAGCGCCACAAAAGAAATGTGGCTTTGCCAAGTTTAATTGAATAACTTCTTCTCTTTAACAGCTGGGCGATTTCCCCGTCTTAGTTTGCGCTTCCAGCTGAGGCGAAACCGAGGAGTTTACATTATCCAATCGTACATGCCCTCCATCCTGTTGGTTGCAATGTCCTGGGTCTCTTTCTGGATCAGCCAATCAGCTGTGCCTGCAAGAGTAACGCTAGGTTAGTGCTTCCATTTTGCCAAATAAAGCTTGTCACTTAATTAATCATACCTTTTAATTACTCACATAAACAACATGTAGAGTCTACATCGTAGACCATTCAGATGTGTCCATATATGAATATATTTTTTGCCCCCAGGGATCACCACAGTGCTCACTATGACAACGCTAATGGTCAGCGCTCGCTCCTCACTGCCCCGTGCCTCTGCCATAAAGGCCCTGGATGTCTATTTTTGGATCTGCTACGTGTTTGTGTTTGCTGCCCTGATTGAATACGCCTTCGCCCACTACAACGCCGACTACAGCAAGAAAGAGAAAGCCAAGGTTAAAGCAAACAAGAACGCTGAGGTAAAACAAAAGGGCCAAACTAAACTCTGAACTAAAAGTATCACATGCTTGTGGTGCTATGATGTCACAACCATGAAGTGTTTCACATGACTATGATGTCACATGCATGAAAGCATTTACAGAAGAGACTGATCAATGTTAGACATTGTAAAAATATGCTGTTTTGATACAAAAAACACACATGGACGTCAATTAAAAAAAAAAGAAGAAGAAGAACGCAAGCCCAAGCCACACTCATTCTTCCAAACAAGATAAATGTAACAGGTCATTCTGCCTTTCACTTGTTATTAAGATAGATGAGGTAAGTTCTCTCCTGTGACGTCTTTTTTTTTTAATTTTACAGTCCATGGTGAGGAATGGGAAGCAGGCCATGGTCCTCTTCTCCTTGTCAGTGACGGGCATGAACCAGGGCGTCCTGATCTCCAGGCAGAACCGAGCACAACGTCCCGCAGAGACATCAGCTGAGCTACAGGAAGAGGCCGAGACGCGTAGCGCCCGTGTGCGCAGGGCTGAGCGAGAGAGCAGCCAGGAGAAGAAGTGCTGCAAGTGCAAACCCATCGATGCCGACACCATCGACATCTACGCCCGTGCCGTCTTCCCTTTTACCTTCGCCGTGGTTAATGTCATCTACTGGGTGGCTTATACCATGTGACTTCCAGAGGTTTCAGTGCTGGCTGCATGTATATATTAAAGCGAAGTGGTGCCAAAACCATGTGCTCATGGACATTTGTATCCCATTACCAGGATGATCAAACTGCAGGATTATTGGAATTAATGGATTTTATGTACATTTACACTGGCTGAATACGTTTTAGGGGACTGTTCAGCTGCACCTGCTTGAGGAATTGGAAAAGAGTCACAAGAACCACTTCATATTGAGAGCTCTGGAACTTTTGCAAACCTACTTTGTGTTTCTTTATGTGTCACTAGGCTTGGGCAGTATATTATCATACAAGCATGTCACAGTATATAGAAGTAATGACTTTTTGTACCGCCCCAACACCTGACTCGTGCTTATTAAAGATTTATTGGTTTTCTGAGTCAAAAAAACAAAGCCCTCAACAGATCTGTGCAACTTAAATGATGCAAGAGTTACATTCTGGCATCTACACAATAGTGCAGCAGATTTTAAGGTTTACCAGCGTATTGAATATGACTCCACATTTGGTGTTGCAAACTTACTACACATATTTAATCCATTTTTTAAAAAGTACCTCATTTCAGATTTTTGTGATCCAACAAAAACAAACGGCACCAGAAAGTTCTGCTGCTACTTTGCTTTTTCTGCACAGATTGTCATTTTGATATTAGTGGACCCATTCGGGAGCACACAGCGTGTATATACATATATATCTCCCAAGCCTGTGTCACTGTCTTCTGTATCTGGTTCTGACCTCATCTCTGCAACTACCTTTAACCTTCTTTCAGTGAAAATCCAGTGGAAGTTTCGACCAAAACTAACATACAATGTTGCATGAAAGCTATAAAAGCATCTTAAGTCCATTCATCTTTATCTTTATTTAATTTTTTCTTTTAAGCAGGGGTGCACAATTGCAATAGGCCAGTATTCTCTCCAACACTCCTGACCAATTTATCAATATGACCTGAAACTTTTTGCCATTAAAAATGTGATCCAGCCAAGTGCTTATGAACTCTGTTGCTTTTCCCTGCCAAAAATATCGTTTCACAACTTTTTAAAAAATTGCTTTTTTTTTGTTTGGTGTAGTAATAATTGTTTCAAAACATACCTTTCACTTCCCAGTCCAGACCATTTGCATGTATATGGAAACTAAGCTGCAAAAACAGCCAGTTTTGAATCACCTGTTTCTGTGATGGAACAATGCTTTGAAAACTGTGACCGTCCCTGGTCAAATGATGCTGTTGACTTTCTAAATGAAAATAAGTACACATCTGCAGTAAACATATTTTAATACTATATAGTAATTAATGTTGAATAACTTTTAATTAATTTAAAACTAAAACTTTTTAAACTAAATATAGCTTGAGCAAAAGTTGTTTTCCCTCTAAATGTTAAACACATAAATTTGTACAAAATTTTGGGGTGAAAGCAGTATGGCAATTGTAAATATTCAATATTTTTCATGTACATATCTGTCAAATACAAATAATATGTACATGTTCAGACTGAATCTATGAGGACTAACAGCATGAAGAAATCTTACAAATGCAGTAGAATGATTTAAATGCAGATATTTTAGCATATATTTAAATTAGTTATACATTATTTTCACTTATAAATTAAATTAAACATGTAATTTGGGTTTGTTCAGACTTTTGCATATGATATATGTCTATTCTCCTGTTTAGCCTACAGGAGCTCAGGGACACTTATTTACACAGAGGTTATAAGCAGTGTTTCAGTCTGCAGGTGGATTTTAGAAGCAGGGGTCACCAACCTTTTCAAAACTGAGAGCTACTTCATGAGGACTGAGTCATATGAAGGGTGATCAGGTTAAAACACGCTTCTTAAATAACAAATTCACTCAGTTTACCTTTAGTTAAATATTATTATTAATGATTAATGATACTCATCTATGTGAAGACACTGATCATGTTTATGATCAAAAATGACTTAAGGTGAAAAACAGATAATATCAATATTCTACACTTTATTTAAATTAATATCAGTAATTGTTTACATTTTCCAATGACTTGTAGTGGTGTCTCCACATTGTGCCGCTTTGTCGTCACAACAGTCGCTCCACAATGCAGGTTTCTTTCACAGCAGTAAAAAAGAACTCTTCCTCCCATTCACTGTGAAAATTATCATTTTATTTCTTATTTCTGCCATGTTTTGGGAAAAAGAAACTGCATTCAGCTCCTCATCTTCACTGCACAAGCTAGCATATTAGCTGTAGAATTAGAATTAGAGTTTACCTAAACTTTATGTATAATAAACATGTTTTAAAGGCTTTTATATTGTCATTTTTAAATATATATAAATGCAAATGTGATTAAAGAAGAAAAGCACAATTAAATTTTACACGCTGTTCATTGGTGAGTTTTTGGAACAGGTCTGCAGGCACCTTGTGTGGTCAATGGGGGCACCCACAGGCACCATGTCGGTGACCGCTGCTCTAGAGAGTAAAAGAGATGGAAAAATTGGTAACCTATCAAAAAAAGTAAAATACAAGGCAAATGTTGAATGTGGGCCGTTTAAAATGCTAATTAATCAGGGCACTCTCTAAATGGCAGGTGTGGCTGCAGGCTTTTATTCTAACAAACAGGAGAACAAGCAGAGCCCATTTAGATGTAAAGAAACTGGAAGCCATAAAAATTCATGGTGCACCCCCAGGTTTAGGTCATCAGGATTTGGACTGCGGTAGGTATTTCTAACTTCAAATTAAAGATTTTTAACTTCAATTAAAAAAGAATGTGAACAGAACATGTGTTATTCATCTGAAACATGTAATACTCACCTGAAAATAATGTTTTAATCAGCTTCACATTCATAGAAAGACCTTAAAGAACACAGGTTACATCATTAACCTGTTGTGTGAATGTAATGAACCCAAAAGACCTTTCAGCAAATCAAGCCATTTAAATGAACTTTGATTAGTCTTATGGTTGAATTTTACAATCATGATAGTAAACATGATTTAATCCTAGATAGCATCTAGTTAGGTTAACAATTATTGAAATGTTTTTCTACACAAACAATTGAATGACCAGGCAACATGGAAATCATCTCTCGTCCTTAATCCTTCCAGGTTATGTTGTGTGATTAAAAGTAATCTTTGTAAAATTATGTCATCTTTTACCACTGCACCTCTGCTGTTAGAGGCGTGAAATGCTGCAATAAACTGTAGAAAAATGTGAACATGGAAATTATTTTCTTCTGTATTTTTTATGTATGGGGTTTTGATACAGTATATTGTGAGAAATACCGTATATCTTCTAATAATAGCCTGTCTCTTTTAGTCGCCCGTTTCCATTAACCGCCGGTCTGCAATAGTAGCCGTTCTGTGGCAAACGCGTTCTCTTGTAAACGGCGATCTGAAATGACCCACTGCTGTTTCCGTAGAGCAAAACAAAATCTAGCTCCGCCCCTTTTCTACCCCAGCACTGCCACACGCTGTCTCCATTACAAACACACAAAGAGAAGCTGTTTGAGAGATGAAAAATGAGAGATTGAGAGATTCGTTATGCTGAGGATTTTCGTGCATTCGTCAGAAGATGTGGGTTTTTTTCATGATCCGTGCGCAGGCATTACC
>JBBIGC010000018.1:4910289-4920893 GCA_037576955.1 Lepidarchus adonis | reverse complement strand
ACAATGTCAGTTGTAAAAAGCGCTCTATAAATAAAATTGACTTGACTTGACTTGACTTGACTTGACTTGACTTGACTAGATAAAAATGATCATGAATGCTCTGTCTGGGATACATCAGTTCCCCAGAAATACATTTGTTTAGCTGGTTAGTCACTGGGGCTGGACATTAGTCTCCAGTCAGATTCTATAGTGATAATAGTACGGCTCCAGGTGGAGCATTCTGGTCTTAGAGGACAGGAGGAAGGACATCTTCATATATCTCATGTGTTGACAGCTTATATTAAATATGTTGAAGGAAATATGCGGCATAATTTCTCATTCCCTCCCATTTAACTTCACACTTTTAAAAACAGCTTTTACAGTATAATGTTCAATCAGTGAATATTCTATTAGTTTTAGGGATTGGCTCAAACAGGTTCACGCAGGGGTGTTGAATGCTGCCTGGAGGCCGGTGCCATGTTGATGATTTCCCTGCTTAGACACACCTGGTTCAAATCACCTGTTAATTGCCAGGCTGAGTTAGTGTGTTTGAGGATGGAAACTACCAAACTGTGCTGGATACCAGCACCTGAGTTTGACATCCCTGAATTAGCGCTTGAGTATTTTCATTAAGAGTCCAGAAGCAATATCACCTGAAGTATCTTATATAGTATTTACAACACCACCAACGTTCCACAAAACAATGGCAAATTACTGTAAATTGTAGTCTGAAGTTTGGTTTCAGAAGAAACAGAGATGATTACTGATCTAACTGCTTAATGCGATTGTCGGCGGTTTCTTTACTGCTTTACCGGCCGTATGTCTCTGACATCATTTACAGTATAAAGGGACTAAGAGCTCGTGGGGATTTGATATCAGTTTAATCCGGTTTAGGTTGGAACAGCGAGCAGCTGTATGACATGCACACCATTAGGACCCTGGAGGAAGCCTTGCTTCTCCGTCCGCTCGTTTGTTTTTTAGACCCGCCCATATTCCGACAAGCCCCACCTTGTGTGCTACGATTGGCTAACTCCTCGTGGTCACAAGCAGCTCGCCGTCGAACCTACCGACAAGGACAGCCTCCTGAGACAGGATTGGTTAAGAGCACCCAGCCTCCTGTCCAGCGATTGGCTAATAGATATTGCAGAACCATCGGCGGCGTTGTAGAACTCCTTGTAGAAGGCGGACCTATTTGAAAGCGTTCAATCCAGGCTAAGGGGCGGGGGTGGCGGAATACTGGTGGAAGAAAAAAAGAATACGATACGCTCGCCGGTGCGCTGGAGCCGGAGAGCCGTGGCGATGTGAACTCTGAAGTAGCCACCGGAAAAGAGTTAAACTCTCACGTAAAAAACAGAGTTTTTTTCGCTGAGGAGTCACAAATGTAACCAGTTTGGTGGGTTTGGAAGTTAACGCGCGTATTTTCTGGTTGTCGGGGAGAGTTAGGAGATGAAACATTTCACTGTTTCGCTGAGAAAGCGGACAAAAAAGTGCGCTTGGTTACGCGGATGCTGAAGTTGACGGCGTTCCTCTGGCAGCAGAGCTCTTAAATGCAGGGTGTGTTCACTAATTCCGCCGGCGGGACGGGCTGCCTGGCTGGACACTGCCAACATGTCTAAAGTGCTCCAGAAGAAGAACCACTGGACTGTAAGAGTGAACGAGTGCGCGGTGAGTAAGAGCGGCGACGGGGAGCTGAGCGTGGAGCTGCGCGGCGGTGCCGAGAACGGGGAGTTCACGTACGTCGGGGAAGTGCGCGAGGACGCCGTAATTTATAAATACGGCCAACTGAGCGAGGGCGAGCTGCTGCTGGAAGTCGAGGGTCTGTCGGTGTCCGGGCTGCCGCTCTACGACGTACTGACGGTGGCGAAGAACTGCAAAGGTCCCGTCCGCATGAAAACTGTCCGACAGGGTGAGTTTAAGGGGGGGGGGCGCCTCAGGAACAACATCCGCGCATTGTCCCGCACATCAAGCGCGAGTTTCCCGTGTGTCCGTTTGGTTCGACTTACGGCTCGCAGCAGATAACACACTTTACATCAGCGGCACAGCGAACGACTTTCCCGCTGCTTTTGTGCGCGAGCGAGCTGAGGTGGTAAAGTAGGGCAGCTGGACTGAGGCTGCTCGTGATGTGCGCTTTGATTCTCCCTGAGGCCGAGAGAGAGAGAGAGAGAGAGAGAGAGAGAGAGAGAGAGAGATTACAGTGTAGAATAGCCCCCGACTCACCCCCTCACAAACACTTTTATTCCTGTCTTAGTGGGGCTCACTGAGTCCAACCATTCAATCAGTCCTGATGTTTTATATGTACACCCCTTACACCATGATATATTTATTATTTATATTGCTAAAATCTGAAATATGTAGACTAATGTAAACACCTGGGTAGTGGGAATGGTGGTTGATGCTAATGCTTCTTTGTTTTTCTGGATTTGCTCCATCTTGTGGGACAGACTTTTAACTCACTCACTCACATTTAGCAGGCTGAGAATGTCCACAAGAGGGTGCTATAAGCAGTTAAATAACTTTTGATGCTTTACTAGAGTGACACTGCACTGGTAAACTGCGCCCTTGTTATTAACTGAAGATCGTTTGAGTTTTTTAATTGACCTATTATTTTGCAACTAAACACTGCTTTGGGCCAGCCTATATAACCTATACTGAAAACATAATAGTTTCTTTTTACTTAAAAAAATGGCAACGCATCTTCACAACATCAAAAATATCGAAATAATCTTGTTTTCCATCATTTTTCAGTTGCTAAATACACAACCCTGCACACACACTTACTCCTCATTAATACTGGGCACTTTGATCAGATCAGATCACATCCCTAACACAGCTCATACTTATTATATACACAGGTTCTTTGTCTCGTCTACACCACATACTTTACACCAGATTTAATTTACATCAAACACTACAGCTCTTAGTTCCTGTGTGTCTGTAGAAATACCACCAATGCCCAGAGGAAAGACAGCAGTGGAAAGAAAGCATTATGTGTGGGACAACTTTGGTGTGTATGTGTGTGTGTGTGTTAAAGTAAGTAGTGACTGAGAGCTTTAGTAGGAGCGGTGTGTTGTTCCCTAAACAAAAGCTTCACTAATGTAGACAGATGTGGCTCCGACAGAGGCAGACTGCAGAATCACACGACTTGATTTATTTCTGGAGGTGCATGTTGGGACTATGATGGGCCTGACCCATAACCTGGACGGCTGAACATCTCTGTGTGTGTCTTTGAGAGAGAGAGATATAAGTGGCCAGGTTTTTCATGTGGTTTAACTGTTAGAGGAATGGGTTTATGACTGGCAGGTTACAGGTCTGATTCACAGAACCAGCCAGGAGGCTGAAGTGCTCTTGCTCAAGGCATCTAACCCTGTATGTTTCTCAGCCTGAGAGTGTCTGTCAAATGCTGTAAAAGGGACTTTTTAAAGAGTGTCAATGATAATAGCATTTTCCTTTTCTGAACTAAAATGCAATGAGATTGAACTACTGAGCCCTTGTCAGTATTTGTTCATCTACTGATACCAATGCTAATTCATAATAATTTATGTAGAAATTGGGATTACACCGGACTAGATTAGATTGTGAATGAAAGGGAGAACAGCAGAGTTGTTAGGATTCAGGGAGAAGAAGTGGCAAGGGTGGAGGAGTTTAAATACTTGGTTTGCTCCAGGAAGAGTGGAAGAGAGGTGAAAAAGAGAGTGCAGACAAGGTGGAGTGGGTGGAGTAGAGTAGCAGGAGTGAGCCCGGCTATGTTATATGGGTTGGAGATGGTGGTACTGACGGAAAGGCAGACAGCAGAGCTGAAGGTGGCAGAATTAAAGATGCTGAGGCTTGCGTTGGGAGTAACTAGGATGGACAGGATTAGAAATGAGGGATGGAGGGAAAATTATGGAAATGAGGGAAAGATCAGGTTGGACGGTTTGGAGACAATGTAAAGAGGAAAGATCGCATTGGTTTGGACATGTGTGGAAGAGAGAAGGAAGAGTATATTGGGAATAAGGTGTTGAGGATGGAGCTGCCAGGCAGGAGGAGAAGAGAAAGGCCGAAGAAGAGGTTTGTGGATGTGGTGAGAGAAGATGAGAAGGTGTGAAAAGGGAGGAAAAAATCCGTTGTCTTGACTTCTAATGGGAGCAGCCGAAAGAAGATTAGCATTGCAAAAAAAGCCAAATTTATTTGTAGAGGATTATAAAATGTATTTTAACATTGTTCTGCTCTTCCTTTTCTGAATTTGTTATCAAATATTGAAGCTGAAGTTGCCAATAATTTAATAACTATATATAGATGATTCTGATATCATCATGCATCCATAGTAAGCATTACTGAAGTTTCATTATGTCCTGTTCACTTGCTATTCCACACAACCCATCTAATATCCATGCAAACTAAGCTGCAAAATCAAAATTTCAAAAAATCGACTCTTCACAAAATTGCGTAAAACCTATTACGTAAAACGTTGATAATTAGTAAACAAACCCATGCACAGCCCGAGTCTTGACGTTACATATGAAAACTTGGCGTAAGAGGTGCATATTACACTTTAAACACACTTGCTGAGAAATTTAATACAGAGAGGGGGAGGGAAAAAGAAAAAAGAAGAAGAGAGGAGAGAGAAAGAAGAGAAAAAAAAGCTAAAAAATGGAGAATAGAGAGAAAAAATAAAATAGTAAAATATAAAATGAATAAATATAATCAAATATAAATAAATATAATCAAATATAAATAAAATATATTTTAAAAAATAAATAAATAAACGTCATTTATTTCTGAGGGAATAAAGTGTATAAAGAGATAATTGCAGGATAGGTGGTAGGTGACGGTGACCTGGCTACAGTAAGTGTAAACAGTGAATGGTATGAACGGACAAGGAATTAAATGCAAATGCGTTAAAAGGACAAACTGTTCCATATGTGTAAAGCAAAGGTGTTTAAAATGGTCCTTTCATCTTACACAACACGAAGACAGTTGCTGTCGTCTTTTCATCATGCTGATTTCACGGTCACGCATTCTCACACAGAGAAACTCTCACACACACACATACCTTTTTTGTCTTTTAGTGGCCTTGAACAGCTCTTTATGTGGTTTGTGAGTGGGGTTTTATCACTTGGAAAATCATTAACTGTGTTGTGTAAGAGTGGCTGTTGCTAACTTTATATAGAACAAACTACATCACTTCATTCATCATCTAATACTATGCATTCATTCTCAAACACACACACACACTTGTGTGCACACCTCTCTATTGGGGATAAGTGTTATTCTGTGTAAACTACATGGTGGGTTGCCAAGCAGCACTCTCGGAGTAACACCTGAGCTCACCTGTTTACATGTTCTGATGGGGGGAGGGGTAGAGAACATTTTAACTGACGTCAGTAGTCCGCTAGAGATTGTATACATAAACAATGAAAAAGGAGTGCCATCATCTTTAACTTTTTACGCTGACTTTTAAAGATTTGTGTGACAGTGGCATTGAACCAATTCCGGGGACTGCTGGATAAGAGCTGTCATGCACTCTGTAGTCTTTACTCTTTAGTGGACAAACCTCACTTGGTCCTTGTACAAAAAGAGTCTTTGCAATCTAATCATGACTATGGATCTAAAACCTGATTTGCCAGCCCATGTTTAAATAAGTCACAAAAATGTCTGATCTACACAGGACCGCAACCAGTTGAATTCTGTATTAATACTGTATATTAAGTTCAACTTTATTTTGAATGAAAATTATATCTATTTAAAGAAAAAAAAAGTTGAAGAAAGGCTACAATCTGGATGGTGACTGGGTAGAACTTCGAATTAGAATTGGAACTGAAACATTTTATCCATTTAAGAACATCCCTACCTTCCAGCTGTTTGGCTTTTTTTATTTTAATATGTGTTTTACAATCAGCCCTTGGGCCTCCCTTCCTCATTGTATGCAAAGCAGAACTGTCCTGTTTCAATTAATTTATTCAATTTACATAAATACATGTAGCAGCAACTTTTTTGTCTGGTTTTTACAGTGCTGTACAATATACAATATATCCGTTCCATCGCAGAAGACTTTGGTTGTGTGAAGGACAGAGAGAAAGAGCTCTCTCTTACTCTCTCCAGTCGTTGGGACAATGTAAATCTTGTGCTGATAATGGCTATCATGAGACTAGCTGGCCTCTGCTAGATGTTTTCATCAGTGAAACCCTCTGGAGCCGTGGAGACAGCAAACACGCGTAGTCAAGGTGCAGTCAGGATCAAAAGCTCAGGCAAATAACCCGTGACCATGCGG
Source organism: Lepidarchus adonis (assembly GCA_037576955.1). NCBI lineage: Eukaryota > Metazoa > Chordata > Actinopteri > Characiformes > Lepidarchidae > Lepidarchus > Lepidarchus adonis. Next base: position 4,914,664 of record JBBIGC010000018.1, on the reverse strand, counting down.
AAACAGCCCAGGCTCAAAGGTTGTTCCACGCAGGTGTTTCCTATTGTAAAAGCCAACTGCATTTGAGCCAACTGAAAGTAAGACGACAGCTGTGATTTTGTTCAGAGGAATATAGCTGCATCTTACCATTAAATTAAAACCAAACACACATGTAAAGACACAATGTGAAATAGAGGGAATTTATATTTGAAAAAAGTTATTTAAAGAAAAGGAAGAAAATGTAAGCAGTTGTTTCTGTTTGAATTTAGCTTTGCACATTTTGAAAGTGTTTTTTTTTTCAACATTTCTGCAGAATTAGAACATTTTAAAAGTTTTAAATTATATGTACAATTTAATTCAAAAGAAGTCAAATGTTTTAATCTAAAAGCACTGTCATAAAAAGTTATAGAAATGCTACAATTTCTGCTCTTCAGATTTCACCATATTTTAACATTAACAACATTTTTGACACAACCCTCAACTCAGTTTGATATTTTGCAATGAACCATTTCGCTTCACATTCTGAAGATGTTTTTTTTTAAACAACCCCACAATTAAGGACTAAATATAGAGCTTTACTTAAATACAGAACATTCATTACACCCTGTTCATTCTTTATCAAAATTGTACCTTTGTTCATATTCACATGAAACTTAGAAAAGTGTATGATACTGTAGGAGTGTGTAACCTGTTTGCAAAGTGAGTATTCACACATAAAACAGTGTTACAGTTACTTTGTGGCTGTGCTGAACCGTCTTTTAGAACTTTTACTTAGAGATAAATGTTTGACAAATCATAAATATGGAAGCTGAACACTGAACCGCCACTGTTTACCAGATCAGACCAGATCAGGAAAAGTCCTGAATAGCTGTATAGAATGAGTATGAGAATGACAGCAGACAGGAACCCTCCATGTGATTTGAAACCCAAAACAAAACTAGGCCTGAAGTTTTCAGGAAAACTTTTTAATAGTCAGCATCTCATTATGTTCATCTAGAAAATGGTAAAGGACAGGTTGACAGCTCCCTGAGAGCAGTAACAGCTTCCATCACTGAGACTGAAGAAATCCCCAAACGAGCTCTACATCAGTGGAGCAGGTCCACGTATCAACAGGACCTTATCTGTAAGGAGGCCTTTCTCTAAAATACTTTTGGCCTTAAAATGACAACTCTGTGCTTTGATTGAACTATTCAAATCTCCCTCTGTCATGTCTCATCATGTTCACCTGAGCTGGATGAGCCGAGACCTGTCGTCAAGGAGAACTACTGTAGGACATTTAAAATCTTAAAAATAAAGTTCTAAATGTTTCTTGATTTATATGGATATGGGATAGAACACTGACATTCTTTACACATGCACACTTTGATGTTTTCTGTAGTTTGTATTGCATATACAATAAAAATGATTTTATCATTTAAAGCATTATACACTGCTACACTGTATAAAGGGTGTAATCTTGATCTGTTCTTCAGTCAAAACCATAGTCCTGTAATACTCTGAGGAATTCCTGCCTGTGTGTATTTTAGTGCTCTTATGAGCAGCTTCAGTTCTGCCAATATATTGTAGGTTGATGAATTTGCATGCTGCCTTTTTGCTTTAAAATGTAAAAAGTTTTATGTAATGTAAAACTGGAAGTTCAACAAAATCAAAAAAGACTTATGACTTGACTTTGACTTGGACTCTGACTCAAAAAGACTCATTTGTGTTTAATTGGGAATAAGTTCCACCTCAGTCATTATTTTACAAAGTGATCATTATTTTACTTGGTTATGGGTTTAGGCTATTCCACACACACATTCCTGTTGTAAACAGTACTGAACAGTGTGTATGTGCAAGATTTCCTGTGTTCAAGGTTAGAAAAGTGCACAATTGCAGTTGCTCGCTGTTTTCCTGTGTCAAAGGTTATCACACAGTGTGTATAAATAGGAAAAGGTGTTTCTTGGTTTTTCTTTTACAAATTGTTCTTAGCTGGGAATAAACATTGAGTGTTAAGTTAGTAACAAAAAATAAGATATGTAAGAACTCTAGTACTTAGTTAAGTGAAAACGTTGGCCGGAAAATGTGATGATCACAGCTGGTTTGTCAAGATGATTGAAACGAATTATACAGTTACAATGTAGATATGGTCTGTAATTTACATTGTATTTGCAAGTCTTTTTCTTTTCTTTTGCATAAACTCACAAAAGTCAACTTTGCAGTAAGCTTATTTAAGACTTGTTGGTGAATATGGTCCTTGGCTTACACTTTGCATGAAAGTGTTATGAATGATTAAAGCATAGAAATTGACAATGCTACTGGATTAATGGGAAAGGTAGCTTTGAGGTTTTCAATTAGTTTTTACCTTTGATGTGTTGAGAAATTATGAAGATACACAGAGGGATGTCAGATGTTTTGCATGTTTGCTCAGCAGTATGAGGCGTAACAAACCACAGTTATTCCATAGACTTGGACAAAGATACCACATTTCCTTTTGCAGTTTAGGCATTCAGATTATACTGCATATGCTATTATCGTCCTGATCTTGTTTTTTCATAACTGATCTTATTTATTCATAATTTTCTTCTCTTTTTATCACTCTCCGGTGTCGACCAGAGGAGGATGGGTTCCCCTTCTGAGCTTTGGTTCCTCTCAAGGTTTCTTCCTATAATTAGGGAGTTTTTATTGCCACTGTCGCTAAGCTTGCTCATTGGGGCTCGGACCCGGATTTTATAAACTCTGTAAAGCTGCTTTGTGACAATGTAAGTTGTAAAAAACGCTGTATAAATAAAATTGACTTGACTTGACTTAAGAAACTAAACTTTAGGCCAAGTATTCCAAATGGTGGTCCATATATTAAAAAATTCTCACGGTCTGATATTAAATCAGACAAAATATTTTCTGTTTTAGGTAAGTTGGGATTCCCAAAATCATTTTTATTTGCTAAATGTCAGACTAATGTGAAAGAGAATTTCTTACCTTATCTTTTATTATTTTATATCGTATTTATATATCATATTTTATATCATATTTATCTTATTTATATTTGCTTTTATATTACCTTTAAACTTCAAAACTCAAACACTGGGTTTCCTTCCACAAGCTTCTTACAATAGTTTACTGGAATTTTGGCCCATTCCTCCCAACAGAACTGAGTCAGGTTTGTAGTCCGCCTTGCTCTCACGCATCTCTTCAGCTCTGCCCACAAAGCTTCTATAGGATTGTGATCAGGGCTTTGTGATGGCCACTCAAAAATATTGACTTTGTCCTTAAGCCACTTTGTAACCAGTTTTGCGGTTTGCTTAGGGTCATCGTCCATTTGAAAGACCCATTTGTGCCCAAGCTTTAACTTCCTGGCTGATGTCTTCAGATGCTGCTTCAATATTTCCACATACTTTCTTTTTTCATGATGCATCTGTTTTGTAAAGTGCACCAGTCCCTCCTATAGCAAAACACCCCCACAATGATACTGCCGCTCCCATACTTCACAGTAGAGATGGTGTTACCAGGCTTGAAAGTTACCAGGCTTGGGTCTTTGTCTCTTTGTGCATTTGCAAAGTGTAATCTGACTTTTTTATGTAGCTTTTGGAGTAATGCCTTTCAGAGCATGTCAGTATAGAACTCATTTCACTGTGGGTAATAATACACTCTAACCAGCTTCAGCAGCATCTTCACTAGGTCTTTTACTTTTGTTCTGAGGTTGATGCGCACGTTCCACACTGAAACACGTTCATCTCTGGAACACAGAACACGTCTCCTTCCTGAGCTTCCCCCGTGACCTGAAATGGTTTGGAGGATGGATGGATATATATAAAAGTTTTATATTCCCCTGAGAGCAGTCTATGTCCTTCAAGTTTGGGTTCTCTACTAGAGGCCTGAGAGCTTGCTCAGTATCTTAGCTGTTCCTAGGACTCCACACATCTTTTCTAGCTCTTCTCTCAGCCATTGGTATTTCTCGAGATTCTCATGTTCTTTCTACCTGATGTTACCATCACTTGTAATCGCTATATCTATCACTACAGCCTTCTTTCTCTGCTTGTCCACCACTACTATGTCCAGTTAGTTAGCCATAACCAGCTTGTCGGTCTAAAGTTCTACAGGATCTTAGCTTGGTCATTCTCAACCACCTTTGGAGGTTTACATTTTGACTTTGGCACTTACAGCCCAAAATCAGCACAGATGTTCCTGTACACTATGCTAACCACTTGGTTATGGCGTTCCATGTAAAACCTGCCTGCTAGCATCTTGCACCCCGCTGTTATGTGCTGGATTGTCTCAGTGGCATCTTTGCACAGCCGATAACTGAAGTCCTGTCTGGTGTGGTAGACCCCAGCCTCAATTCATCTTGTGCTTAGAGCTTGTTCTTGTAATGCCATTATTAGTGCCTCTGTGCTGTCTTTCAGTCCAGCTTTGTCCAGCC
>JBBIGC010000018.1:4869739-4880172 GCA_037576955.1 Lepidarchus adonis | reverse complement strand
TGCATGAGAGCCTGTCTCTCGGCCTTGCGGTCTCTGTCCCTTCATTTCCATTCCATTCTGTCCTCCCAGCTGCTGCTGCCTCCTAAAGCAGAGTTATCCCTTATCCCTCAAAGCCCTCCCTCTCTCTCTCTCTCTCTCTCTCTCTCTGTCTCTCTCTCTCTGTCTCTCGCCAGCTCGCTTGCTCTCTCTCTCCCTCCCCCCACCTGATCTCTCTCTCTCTCTCTCTCTCCACCTCCCCTGCTCTCTCATTCTTCAAATCCTCTGCCGTCCGCCAGCCTTCTCTCGCTTCTGCTGTTACTCTTTCATTCTGCTCTCTCTCTCTCACTCTCTCTCTCGCTTTCTCATTCCCTCTTCAGCCTCCTTTCTTTCTCTCTCAACCTCTCCATCAGTCTCTCTTTCCATTTCCTCCCTGGTTTGCGCGTCCTTTTTTATTTTTTTCAGTACGTCTTCTCAGGGAAGGATCATTGTGCTGGACACATTTTTCTGCTAGCCGTTGACACAAAGAGAGGATTACCGCTTGATCGGAGAGGGCCCTGCGTGTGTGTGAGTGTGTGTGAATGTGCGTGTGTGTGCATGTGTGCACCCGTATGTGTATGTGAGTGCGCCCTAGAAGAGATTGCTCTCCTGCACTTTACATCGACATCCAGGCAAGTGTCTCGCTCTTCTGCTTTCTTTTAACCATCTGTTTTTACCCCCACCCCCCAACCCATCACACCATCCTATTTTAATTCTAAGGCAGTCAGCTAATGTAGGTGTGCGAGAGGCTGGACTGCTCAGGGAATATAAACAGCTGTGATGGTTTTGTAGGGGAGCATAAGAAAGCCTCCAATGACTGATGGAGCACCATACGCATATATCCAGCTTGCTTGTATGTTGTAGACTGATGAAGGCTTTGGTGATGATGTGAAGCTGTTTCAGTCCATTCAAATTAGTGTTATGCTGTTTTGATCAAGAAAATGGCTGGGGGAGGGGGGGGCTTAATAAGGATAGAGTGGGTTTCTATGACTGGTTTGGCTACATATTTCTGAAATCTTGCTTTTGTGGGTTTGATGTGTTACCTGTTTGCTTGGATGCAAATACAGAAGGTTTGTATGGGTTCGGTAAAGACTCGTGTGTTACCTGGATGAACTAGATGGGCTTAAGACTGAGATTGCCTGAATGGGTTAAATAAAGACCCCTATTATGTGGTTATGCTAGCAGGTGTTGATTGGATAAAGACTCGTATAGTTTGGTTTGGCCAGGTGTGCTAGTTTTAATATGTTAGGTTAGCCAATGTCTGGTTTGGCTAGGTGTGCTGAATATGGGACCTGGTTTGGCTTTATGTGCTGAGCTTGTACAGGTTAAAGAAAGACTCAGATGTGATTTGACCAGGTGTACTAACATCAAGCTTGCGTGGGTTATAGACTTTTACCTGGTGTGCCTTGATGTGCTAAAGATTGAACTGGATTAGATACTGAAATATAGTTTGCCTAGCTGTGCTGAAGATCTGTATGCGTTAGATAACTCAGATATCATTTGGTTTGACTAGATAAGCTAATGTATGGTTTGTATGGGTTAAATAGTTCCTGTGTTTTCTGAATGTATGATTAGTCTACATTCCCGTTAGACATCTCATATATTATCTGGCTTAGCTAGATGTGCTGTAAAAATAAAGCTAACATGTTTAGATGTTACATGGTTTGGCTTCAATGTGCACAAGATTATATAAAATCCAGTTTCACTAGGTACTCTAGTGTCAGGTTTGAATCAACGGTGAAAAATGTGCTGGTCAAGGCACTCTGGTTTGATGTTCAAATGCCATTTTAGTCCATTAAAGCCACAAATATGTGTATTAATTTACCACCAAGGTCTGTGTTTGTTCCATGGTTCTGCAGGTGGTGACATAGCTAAAGCTAAGTGCAGATACTTCCCTGTGCATTTTGTATTTGTGAACGTAGTGTGAAATCTCTGACGATTAGAAAAGTACTGTTTCAGGCCGCATTGGCGTCAAGAGGAACTGAACCATGCTGTTATTCAACATTAATTCAGAACAGGGTGTACTTATGAAGAGCTGTGCCAGTTACAAACTGCTGGACCGACAGACTCTTAATACACTCTGAGGGTCTGTGAAGGGTTTGGCACTCTTAGTCCAGCAAAAACATGATTTGCTTTTAAAGGAATACTCCATTCAGAAAGGAGTTACTGAGGATGATTAGATTTATGTAAATGAGACCATACTAACGGATCATTTACTGTGGCTGCTTCAGCATTTCGATGACTCTAATGTCATATTATGTGTTGATGTTCAGAAACTGATTTGCCTGCCTGTCCAAGGCCCTGGACTTCATAGTTATTTCTTCATGGTGCTCTAACTTGCCACTACTGATTATTCATTCAGATTACGAACATCTAAGTTGGTGAGAGTACTATAGGAATTTCGAGCTGTTACAGTACGTATGTTAATTTGACATGTTTTTTTCTCATTGTACCCAGAACTGCATTGATGTAAAGAGACTAGAAATTTCTAACATACTCTGTTGGCCCATTCATCACAAAATGTTCACATATAGCAAAGGGCATCTGATGTTTTTAGGTGGTGTAAAAAGATAGACATGCCATGAAGATTCACATCTATATTTGAAAATAACGTTGGCTCAAAGTTTTTGCTTACAGTTTAAACAGCAGTAACAGAGTTTGGAGGCCAGTGTTTGTTTAATCTTACATGCAGGATCTCACAACATAAATATGGATGGCAACGAATCAAATTACCCCGATTCAGCATAGTAGCAATAGAATAAACTTTATACATGTGCTTCATGCTGATTGGCCTTTACATTCCGTTGGCGTAATTGTGTAGATTTGAATATTCCAGTAACCGTAACTGTGAAATGAGTTATAGATCTGTGATAGTCCTTTCACTCTGTCAGTCCTTGAGGTTCTGAGAGTAGGGATTAGATGCATGTTGACATTAGTGCGTATCTGGGCCTGTGTTTGGGGAATTTCTCTATTCAGCAAGTATTTTGCATTTACAGTGTTTTCAGCTGCATCTTTATGGCTTGAGGTCCAATGCCTGTTGTCCTCATATTGTCATTTGACTGAAAAATATTGAGACAAATTTGGTTTCAAAATCTGGTGGAGGAAGAGGATGATGTTGATATTGTTGACGATGATGATGATGATGATGATGATGATGATGATGATGATGAGAATGTGTGGGTGGACCAGAGAGCAGAATAAATGTAGGCTAAGAGTACAAAAAGAAGAATATCAGGCATGTCCAGCTCATAAAGGACAGATGGTCAGTGATCTCTCTCTCTCTCTCTCTCTCTCTCTCTCTCTCTCTCTCTCTCTCTCTCTCTCTCTCTCTGTCTGTATGTCTCTCTCTTTTTCTCCCCATTTCTCTTCATTTCTCATATTCTCCTTATTTTCTCTCTCTCTCTCTCTCTCGCTCTCGCTCTATCTATCTATCTCTTTCTGTCTGTATGTGTCTCTATTTTTCTCCCCATTTCTCTTTATTTTCTTTTAATTACTTAATTTCTCTCTTGCACGCCCCACCCACACCTTTACTGTTAACAGGTTTTTTATGCATAAAAGTAAGGACGCTACAGTGATTAAATTACCAGTCAAAAGTTTTGATGGTTGTGTATAATAACACCCAACTTTAAACATTTGATCTATAGCTGCACTGTTGAACAGTAGCAGTTGTATCAGATAAGCAGCTTATAGACACTTATATTCTTATGCAGCAAATATAAATCATATTTTAGGTGTAAGTGCAGCTGTTTAGTAAGATAACACATTTCGCTTGTATTTTTTCGTATCATAAGCAGTGTGACAAAATGTGGAAAGGTTCAGGGGGGGCGAATACTTTTGCAAGCCACTGTATGTTCTTAATTAGCCTGTCTGTCTCTGGGTTTAGCTGTTTGCAATGCAGAGTGCTCTGCTAGCTAACTAGCAAACAATGATGTTGCTCATTTGTCCTAATTTTTGGAAAGTACTCTGACATGAGATATCACAGCCATACTTTAAGGGGAGCTGTGTGAATTTTGTTTTGTCAATATAAATGATAAGGAAAGTATAAGAACCCTGAGGGAGAAGCGCTTGTAACCTTTTTTGCCCTGGAGGACTGAGGTGGGTAGTAGAATGACCAGAAACTCCGCTGCATAGCTATGACAGACAGTTCTCAAATAGATTGGAAGATTCAAGCTCATCCATCTGATTGACAGTCAGATTATGATGGTTTGCTAGAGAGAAAATTACAGACAGAAACCTTCAGAAATGTAATGTGATCCTCTGAGGGGAAAAAACAGCAATGCACCTCTCATTTTCTACCTTCAGTCTGGTTTGAAGTTTTAAGTGAAACAGGGAACTTAAGATTATCCATGGCTCTGAATAGATTGCACTACAATTTCGATTTAAGATGAAGCTGAATAAGAGAAGAAATGTGCACTGCATGGTCTTTTTGGGAGGTATTCGGAAGAGGAGGAGGGGTTCATGCTTCTGGCTTCAGCCTCCCTGTTGCTAAGCAGCAATTGCATCATAACTGTCAATCACATGTGCTAGCTAATTGTGTTTTCAGTGTGTAAAATTATGTTAATTTTGCTCAATTACTTCCAACAGAGGATTCCACAGTGGCAAAACTCTCCCCCAGCTAAGAGTATACAAATTGCAGCCATATCATAGTATTTCAGTCCATCTCGCACATGCACCTGATGTTTCTGATGGTAAAAATTCTTTCATGTCTTTTTTAGAGACTTGACTTGAAGTCGCTTCACCTGCTGCTACTGTAAAAAGAAGCCTCACAACAACACGTCTTTTAAGACAGTAACCATATATTAGTACAACAGTTGTGGAATGATGATAAAGTACTGCATTTTGCACAACTGGAGATCATACAGTTCCGATCAAAAGTTTAAGTTTGACAAATGGCAAAAACTCATATATTGCATGGTTACATGTTGCACGAAGGGCATCTACTGTCTGGAACTGTTGTCCATTTTTGTAAACTTTCCTTGCCATCCATCTCCAAAGGTTCTCAACTGGATTTAGATCAGGGGAACGTGCAGGATGGTCCAAAAGAGTGATGATATTCTACTGGAAGAAGTCCCTTGTCTTATGGGCATTGTGTACTGTAGCATTGTCCTGTTGAAAAACCCAGTCATTACCACACAGACGAGGGCCCTCAGTCATGAGGGATGTTCTCTGCAACATCTGGACATGGCCAGCGGCTGTTTTATGCCCCTGCACCTCCTGAAGATCCATTGTTCCACTGAAGGAAAAAGTACCCTCATCATTATCGTGCCCCCTCCATTGTGATGTGTAGATAACATCTCAGGTGGGATATGCCAGTAACGTTGGAAACCATCAGGACCATCAAAGTTACATTTTTTCTCGTCAAAGAATAAAACTTTCTTCCACCTTTCAATGCCCCATGTTTGCTGCTCTCTTGCAAAGTCCAAACGTCCAGTTCTGTGGTGTTTAAGGAGACAAGATGTTTTTTTTATTTTGAAGCCCTTCAGTCTTCGATGCCATTTGATGGTTATGGGGCTGCAGTCGGCACCAGTAACGGCCTTAATTTGGGTCGAGGGTCGTCCAGTGTCTTGACGGACAGCCAAATGGATCCTCCGGCTCAGTGCTGGTGAATTTTTTTGGGTCTTTCACTTGACTTTTTTTTTCAGGGTCATTTAAGACTGTCTTACTGCGTCCCACCTCAGCAGTGATGGTTCTGAGAGAGACCTGCTTTTGTAATAGTGATTATCTGTCATTGTGACCACACCACAGCAGACAATGCACCACAACGAAATGCGTCCTCTGCATTTACCATCACGCTTGCACACGTGGAGCAGCGGGCAGCAGTCAATATCTGCGCCTGGGGAGCAGTGAAGTGGGGACGGTACCTTCTGCTCTCATATGTAGTTCAACAACCCGGCCACGTTCAAAAAGGGAAGGACTTTTTCCCATCAGAACGCCATGACAGTGTGAACCTGACAGAAAATGGCAATGAATCAACATTTTTGCACAGATTTTGGCCTTTTAAAGGCATGCGGTTCCATGATTATGATCAGCTGTGAAACAGCCTGTTTCAGGTTAAGTGTTGTTGCTCAAAAAATGTTTAGTCTCACTCCCATTTCTTCCTGTAACACATTGAAGCTTTACTTGGAACCTTGTTAAGATCCAACCATGCAACATATGATTTTTTACTGTATAACCTCACATATAAATAATTACCATCAAACCATGTGTTAATATACCACTGCACAAACTTAAATGTGCAGTTTATGGGTTGTGGGCTTGATGAAATGCAAATTGCGCTTCTTGTCCTCATGCATATGCATTTGACAGAGGGCCATGCAAAAAGAAATATTACATGTGCAGCTGATTACATATTCCATTTGATTTAGTGTTTGAGCAGCTAATAGTGTCACTTTTTTGCATCAGTTTTTCTCTGCCTTTTAAAAGCAGATGTAACATTTGAATGTTTTCCAGGAAGCTCATCTTCACCCACTTCTGTTACTGCATATACACAGATATAGAAGAGCAAAGGAAATCAGAGAAAAAATAGACATGTGCAAGAAGCCTGATAACACAGCTAAATTCCAGGTCTCTTCATATGATTTCTTGAAATCTGATAACGGCTTTAATCCGATATTGGAAATCAGAGCATGGTAATTGCATGACCACTTGAAAAATCAGATAAGTGTGGAAAACCAATAATCGTCATATCACTGGTCTGCATGTAAACACACTCATTGATTCCCAATCTTAGTCCTGGACCCCATGCAATGCCAGTTTTTTTGCCTTCTCACATCAAGCAGACCTGATTCAACTTACTGATTAACAAGATCCTCATATGCAAGGGAAAACAAAAAGAGTGTGCATAGCATTCTTAGAGATCCTCAGGACTTAAAGTGGAAACCTGGGTAAGAACTCAGTTTACAGACATTTTTTTTTTAATCATTCTAAAGACTTCAGCTGCTCAACAGTTTATAATCACTTTCTGTGTCTTATTCTCTACTTCAAGATGTTCCATTCATTTCCAACAGGAGGCAGAACTGGACTACTAGCAGGTCAGTCAAACACACACACTGCATTCATGAAGCCACACTGTTGTACTGTGTGTAGAATGAGGCATAGTCTTGCTAAATCAACCATGGACTTTTAAGGAAAAAAAAGAAAAAAAAACATCATCCTAATGTCAGCAAATGTCTCTCTAAAATTATATTATACACCTCTGTGTCGATGGTACTTTCTCAGAAGAGCATGTCATCAAACCATACCTTTACATGTTGGCTTATATGCCTCTCCCTGGCAACAGTCTGGATGATCCACTCCATCCTTGGCATGGAGAACTTACCAACAAGTTGAAACATACACTCATCTGCAGCAGTCTTTTTGTCTTTCTGAGATGAGCGTGGAACAAAAGAACGTTTTTCTGCATAGAATGGGTTTATGGTTTATCATTTGAGTTAAAGTTCCATTTCTTGTTAAAGTTGAGGGCTTTTTTAAATGAAAGTACTTCCAAGCCCATAAGGCTGCATTTGGATTCAAAACTCATGCTCAACAGTGGTTTTGGGCCTTAACCTACATGGACTCAGATTTCTTCATTGATTTTCTGTTACTCTGTTACCTATCACCTGTTAACAGTTCACCTACTTATTGTGGAATGGTTCAAAATGGTGTGATTTGAATGCTCTATAAACTTTTCACTTTACAAATTCTAATTTTGTTCAAATTAGCAAAATACAAACAAGCTGGTCAGCAAACACATTTTTTGTGCTTTTATCTGATAAGATGTTAGTGAGAATCTATAAATCACAGATTTATAAAATAAATATATTGCTTTTTATTTTTAAAAAATCCCAGAATTTTCCAGAAATTGGGTTTATTAAAGGTTATATCATCCGGTTACTTTTTTGTGCCGCTCGGTAGCATAATGTTACGTATCATCTGTTAAATAAATAAATATATAAATAAATGCAGCACATTACTCATACACACATTTTGCAAAACGCCTACCCTGGCAACAGTTGCTATGAGAGAACACGTTTGTGGAGTAGGTATAGATCTATTGGAGAACACTGTTTTTGAAGCATATTCATTCATGTAGGATATATGGTACAAGTTGAGACAAAGCATGAAAGAGGTTGTAAGGAATGCAGCCTGTTTTACATCTCGGCTGGAAAATGCATTTAGCATGGAGGAGCGGGGATTCGAGTTGAGCTCGGCGTTCTGGGGTATGTTTGGAGAGCACTGTGGAAAGTAGAGAAACTGTGAGTGAGTAACTAATTCCCAGAGTGGCTTAGAGGGGAAGTCTGCTGGTCATGTGATTTGTTTCCTTCAGACTAAACCCCCCTTCCCCTTCATCGCAGCCTAGCAACACATACATGTGACACATATTGCATGGACCAAGACAGATCATTCTCATATGCTCTTCCAGCCTACAACACTCACTCATATACAGTAACATGTTTGACTGACGTGGTTCTGGACCAAGTTTCCATCAGTAACTGCCCACCAGTCTGTGCAAACTCTCCCAGCTGCATATTTGTTGTAGATGATCTGTGGTTTCTGGCCTTGTTATGTATATTTTGAGATTTTGAATTTGACTAATCAGCTAATTTTTCTAAACAACTGGCGAATGAGAGAATGTGATCTACATCTTCCACCAGAGGCCTTGGCTTTATTCAGAATTACAGAAATGTTGACATATGGGTCCTTTTCTGTTGCTCTAGCTCTTACTACTGGACTGCAGGCAAGTCCACGTTGGTCACAGTAAAATAGATCAGCATGTGGAATCTGTAATAAGGGAACAGCTCCATTGTGGCCGAGATTGAGTCACTGGCTTCAAACATGGTGATCCTGTAACTGATGCAACTCTAACACACTTTACTGCTGTGCATGCCCTGCTGCTTTCCCCCTAACTCAGCATATTCCACAGCCTTCTCTTTCTTCTCTTCCTGGATGGGTAGATGGAAAGAAGAAAGCTCAAACGGCCTGTCAGCTTGCCATGAGAGTCGCTGCACTGGAAGTGGACAATGCAGCTGAGAAAGACATAGAAGTAGCCATCTCTCTCTCTCTCTCTCTCTCTCTCTCTCTCTCTCTCTCTCTCTCTCTCTCGCCCTCTCTTTCGATCTCTCTCTCTCTCTTACTCTCTCTCACTCTCTCTCTCTCTCTCTCTCGCTCTCTCTCTCTGTCTCTTTCTCTCTCTCTCTCTCTCTCTCTCTCTCTCTCTCTCTCTCTCTCTGTTCTTTCTCTCCTTTTTCTCTACCTCTAGCTTTTTCTGACATGCACATCTCTTTCTCTCTCTCTCTCTGTCTGTCTTAATCTCTTACTTTTCCATCTTCCCTTATTTTCATTCTCTTTGCTCACTTTATTTCTCTCTATACCTATTTTCTCTATACCTTTATTTTTTAGTCCTTGTCTCTCACTAAGTTTGCACCTTTTCTTTCTCTCTGAGATGTTTTTTTCTCACTCTCAATCTGTACTTCATTTTCTTCTCTATCTCTTTCTCTCCTCCATCTCTTTTACTGTTTTTCTCATCTCTCCCTCTTCTGCTGTCATTCTCTCTCTCTACCTTTCTCTCATTTTTACTCCCTCACTCTCCAACATGTCTCACGATTCTTTTCTCATCATTTCTCCCAGTGTTTGGGTTCATTATGCTTCTCTTATTTTCTTTTAATGCTTGATTTTCACCCTCCATTCTTTTTCTCTACCTCTAGCTTTTTCCTGACACCCCCCCCCCCTCTCACACACTTTTCCCTCTGTCCTTCTTTTTCATTTTCTTTGCTCACTTTATTTCTCTCTTACATTTTCTCTATACCTTTATTTTTTATTCATTCCTGGTCTCTCACTCAGTTTGTACCATTTCTTTCTCTCTGAGATGTTTTTTTCCTCTTCTTTTCCTTTCTCTTTTCTTTTTCCTTTCTCCCTGTGTGTGGCTTCATTATGCCTCTCTTATTTTCCCTCAGTGCTTGATTTTCATCCTCCATTCTTTTTCTCTAACTCTAGCTTTCTCTGAAATTCTCCTCCTCCTCTCTCTCGCTCTCACTTTTCCCTCTGTTCTTCTTTTTCATTCTCTTTTTCATTTTTCTCTACCTCTATTTTTTTTCCTGGTCTCTCACTCAGTTTGCACCCTTTCTTTCTCTCTGAGATGTTTTTTTTCTCTCTTTCTCTACTTCTCTATTTCTAATTTTCTATTTCTCTGTCATTCTCTCTCTCTACCCCCACTCTCTGTCTCTACCCCCACTCTCTTTTCTTTCCTCTGTCACATCACTTTCTACCTTTCTCTCATTTTGCTCCCTCACTCTCCGACATGTCTCATGATTCTTTTCTCATCCTTTCTCCCTGTGTGTGACTTCATTATGCCTCTCTCAGTGCTTGATTTTCACCCTCCATTCTTTTTCTCTACCTCTAGCTTTCTCTGACATTTTCCTTCTACCTCTCTCTCTCTCTCT
>JBBIGC010000018.1:4856583-4868948 GCA_037576955.1 Lepidarchus adonis | reverse complement strand
ATTTTCTGAGCACCACCTAGACATCCAGCAGTTCAGCGACCACAGCCTGCTGTAGGCCAGGTCACCACGCCGCATTGCTATGGGGCCAGAGCATATTACAGCATATTAGCACTTTCACCTCACAACAAGATGGTCCTGGGTTTGATCCCCAGGTTGCACAGTTGCCATTCTTTGCAGAGTTTGCAAGTTGTCTCTGTGTTAGTGTGGGTTTTTTCTGGGTGCTCCTGTTTCCTCCCACTGTCTAAAGGCTTGTGGTGTAGGTTGACAACTGTCTGTGTTGCCCTGTGATGGGTTGGCCTCCTGTCCAGGGTTTACACTGCCATGGCCCGTAGTCAGCAGGGATCGGTTCTAGCTTTCCCCACAATCAGTTTGGAAAATGAATGATCAGCATCAGTAGGATGTTTAGATTAATATGACATTGTTTATTGTTATCATGATTAATTATGTCATATTATGACAATAGGCTTTTGACCACATCAAGGATATTGTGAGTGCTTACCAACTGTATGATTTATTATAAAGAAATAATAACTTAAATTATTCAATTACATTGAATGTGTTGTATTATCTTGATTTTATTTATCATTTTAGTTATAATTTTACAAATTTTCTAAGTAATATGAGTAGTCGTTCTATTCATTAGCTAATTTTCCCCAATCACACTATACCACCAATGCTGAAAAGATGAAGGTGAGCATTGATGTTCTCCACTGTAAAACACCAACTCACAAAACTACCACTAATACAATGTAAATTTGACACAAATCTGTTTGATGGCATAACATATATACATATTACTTAGAAAATTTGTAAAATTATAACTAAAATGATAAATAAAATCAAGATAATACAACACATTCAATGTAATTGAATAATTTAAGTTATTATTTCTTTATAATAAATCATACAGTTGTACAGATGTGATCATACAGTTGACAGATGTGGGGAGATTTCTTTGAGAGTTATTATGACGGTATCAGAGACAACTGGTTTTTACTAGTATTACAGTCAATCCTGCACGTTTTTCCACACCGGCAGTTACAAATACAGAACAGCCTGATTGATTATATTACTAATCAGATAATATACTGATTATTTTGATTAATTGGATAATCAGTTTTCAACATAAAAGAACAAATTAATAAACAATAACAACTTATACATAAAAAGTGTTCTTAAAATAGCATTAAAATATTAGAAGCAAGAAAAATAGATGATTGATGATTGAAAATGGCTGATTTCTTTACAGCCAAATCGGACATATTTGGGCCAATTTTTATTAGTCTGTCAGACAAAGACAATAACATAACTTTTCATATGACCTTTTCTGCTGTTTAATGAAACAACTGCTTTTTGTTAGCACAGAATGTGTTAAGGGGTTATGGATATGACTGACTACCAGGGAACAAGCTCCCCAGGGCTGCTATAGAAGAGCACTTTACATGAATGCTGGGAAATCTAAATAGTATGCATTTTAAAATTCAGACTTTACAATTGCAATGACTCCTTTAATTTCAGGTCATTTTTATCAACCAAAAGAGTAATTGTAACACCCAAGAATCTAGGCTGTCTCTAATGTACGTCAGAAAATGCAACACATTAATAATCTCTATTGAAATGGTCTAATGATAATGGACTACCAACCTTGTTCAACTTCCAGCCCACATACAGTTATGCTCATACGTTTACATACCCTGACAGAATTTTTGATTTCTTAATCGTTTTTCAGAGAATATGAATGAAAACTTTTCTTTCACCCATGGTTAGTGTTTGGCTAAAGCTATTTATTATCAATCAACTGTGTTTACTCTTTTTAAATCATAATCACAACACATCCCAGTTCTTAATACAGTGTATTGCCCCCTTTAACATCAATGACAGGTTGAAGTATTTTGTGGTTGTAGTGGATGAAAACAAAACATCAGCTATCCACCACCATGTTTCACAGTAGGTGAACCTTTCATTATAGGCCTTGTAGACTCCTCTCCAAATATAGCATGGCAAAAAAGTTACATTTTAATCTCATCACTCCAAGTGACTTTGAGCCAGAAGGTTTGAGGCTTGTCTCTGCTGTAAGTAGGATACTTTGTGGCATTTGTAGAGTAATGAGTTTCGTCTGGCAACTCATCTTTCTTCAAGTGCCTCCTTATTGTGCATCTTGAAACAGCCACACCACATTTTTTCAGAGAAAAGTAATTTGTATATTTGCATCCCTAACAATTTTCCTGGCAGTTGTGACTGATATTTTAGTTGGTCTACCTGACCATGGTTTGATTTCAACAGAATCCCTAATTTTTTACTTCTTAATTAGAGTTTTAACACTGCTGATTGGCATTCTCAATTCCTCTGATGTTTTCTCCTTTCCTGTTTTATACTACCTTTGCTTTCCCCATGACTTAGAATCCAAAACACGTCAGTGCAGCACTGGATGAAAGATGCAAGGAGTCCAGAAACTCATTGACCTTTTATACACACCCACTAATTACAAGCAAACAGATCACAGGTGAAGATGTTTCCTTTAGTAGCCATTAAAACCTGTTTGTGTCAAATTGCATGCATTTTATCAGGCCAAATCACCAGGGTGTGTAAACTTTTGATCAGGGTCATTTGGGTAGTTTTTGTTGTGATTATGATTTTAAAACACATTTGTTTGACAATAAATGGTTTCAGCCAAACACTAACCATGAGTAAATGAAAAGTTTTTTTTATTCTCTGAAATATGGTGAAGAAATCATAAATTCTGTTAGGGTATGTAAACTTAAGAGCACAACCGTATGTGACCACAAAAGGTTCCATGGCCCCACGATTTTAGCAACCTGATTGTTTGCAAACAAATATAATGCAATAATCAATGTTGCCTATTATATTCCCCATGACTGTATAATCATGCAACATAATACAGACCAAAACAATATAAATTTTTAATTCTTCAAGTTATTTTTAATGATGTGTTCCAATCATACGATCCCATCAAAATAAGAAACATTCTACATGTACTTGCTCTAAAAATAGTGTTAGTTTCATATTTTGTTTACATTTAACTTACATGTGCTTTAATTATAGAAATAAATGCAGTACTGTACATTTAGGCATATTTAAAATGTTTGGCCCAATGTCTGTATATTGTAACAGTATTGCAAAGGTTTTTATGAGGCTTGATTGAAAACCACTGATCACAAAAAATCAAACCAATTGATTGGGTGATTCAGACATTGACCCCTACAATAGAGGGTGTGTTCATTAGTTTCTAAGAGATTAGTAAGACAATTTTGAAACATTTATATTCATATTGCAAAGTGCCAACAAATCATCAATATGCACATTTTACTAACTGCTTTAAGGACATAATCATGAGCAGACATCATTCTAAAATAACACGTACTGTCACATGTTAATTAGTAGGAAGAATGTCAATATCATTTTGTTTGTTCTCTGTGTGTGGAACTGTGTTTATTAGTTGCAATGTGTTCATTAAAGGTGTATTTAAATGGCAATTAGATGATGCCTGCCAGCCATATAACATTTTCTTTTCTTATTCATTCTCTCTGTCCCTCTCTCTCTCTCTTTTTATCCCTCAGTTTGCAGTTGTTACTGTAAACACAGGGTTGGTGCTTGCCTAGCCAGTTTTTGCATGCAGCTTGGCACTTCCACTCCTTGATGATTGACTGGCATGTTTACACAGATACAGTGACCCCTATCTGCTTTGGGGCCTTGACCAATAAGCATTCAGAGTGAAAAGTTAATTTGCATTCTTTGTGTGGGGCTGCTAGAGGAGGATGGGCTACAGTTGCCCTTCAAACATCAGCGTTTTTCTCCATTATATTTCATAGAGGCAATCCATGTGAATGGTTAGGGATGCACTATCCATCCATCTATTATCCAAAATGCTTAATTCATTTTGGGTCACAGGGGTAGCTGGAGCCGAACCCAGCTGATTATGGGCCAAGGCAGAATACACCCCAGACAGGAGGCCAACCCTTTCAGGGCAACACAGAGACATAAAACATTGCACACCCACACTCACCTATGGACAATCTAGAGCATAGGTATCAAACTCTGGCCCGTGGGCTAAATTTGGCCTGCAGTGTAATATTATTTGGCCCGCGAGACAATACCACATGACTAGTTGGCCCATCGGGTATTTTTCAGCACATGTATCGCTAATACTACTGCGGAGTGCAGTACGACACGATAACTACAAACCCCAGAATGCTCTGCACGTCGATCAGGACAGCCTCTCCTCTGTTGACCGTCGTCATAGCGATCTTATGCTAATACTGGCACTGTGCTACTCCCCAAAAATGGCGAAAATAAAAATAAAAAACAGGAGCTTTCTGAACAGATGGGAGGCAAAATATCTGAAACATTGATAAACTAAAGTCCAAGAAGAGATGCCAGGTATCTGGCTTGGACACAGAGTAGATCAGTGTGTAGCAAACTGAGCTATAATTAACGTTTTCTTTTTTCACATTCTTGCTACTCCAAGGCATGGGCTTGAATGGTGGCATGCTCATTGAAGGATATTTTTATTCATTTATTGATTTATGCTTGATATTTTATTTAAAATGTATTGTTAGCCTGTGGAATGTTATTGTGCAATATTAAGTTATAAATTGCATAGTATTAAGCTTTGCTTGTTCCATATTCAATATTTAAGCAAAACTTGTTTTAGTTTATATAAAAAGGTTCATTGTTATATCTGCGTAAAGATTTTTTTAATAAATATCGATGTTGGCCCACGACTTTGTCCAAGGTTTACATTTTGGCCCACTGTGTATTTGATTTTGACACCCCTGATCTACAGTATCCAATCCACTATATATATAATAATTTGCAAGCAGAAGAAACGGAGCACCCGGAGAAAACCCACACAGACACAGGGAGATCTAGCGAACTCCACACAGAAAGGTACCTGCGGCTGACCCAGGGGTCAAGCCCAGGTCCTATGTGGGATGCATACTGGAATTTTATTGGTGTCAATAGATAATTACTTTTGGAAAATTTACCATTGTAAGAGATATGTTTAGATTTGAACGATATTTTGTGCTGAATTTTGATACTGTATTTATATTGTTTGACATTCTTGACTGATGTTTTAAAAACTTACAATTTATTCATTTATTGCTTGTGTAACCCCTAACATGAACGTTTCTTCAGTAAAAGCATTATTCTTAAGAAAAAAGTATTGAAATAGCTAGTAAAAAATATTTACACATAGCTACAGGGATTCTGAGCACACTTTGGGTATTTTGGGGTATATATATAATTCTTTTTTTAATTGAGCTAGCAAAAAGTCATTTTGGCAAAGACTTTTAGAAACATCTTGTAAGCATTGCATTTTAGCAAATTAAAAACTTTATCTAAATTCATGTTGAATGAGATTTTTGTCAAAGTTGTAAATCACATTAGCAGAGCTTAGTGAATGGAGCATAGGTTCAATTATCAAATGTCAACAACAACAAATGTATAGTATCTGCCTATTTTAATTGCTTTCTCCAGGTCCTTGTTTAATTATGCAAAAACTGTATAATGCCTTCTGGCATTGCTGTCTGTCTATTCCAAGCTGTTAGCAGACCTTAGAAAGTAAATATTATTATGTACTAATCATAATTAATTAATCGTTGTACTGGGATGTTATATTTCTGTCATATAACTTACTCTACTCTTAACATGTACTCATTGGCACCACTATAGGTAAGGTATGATGATGTATAATTTGACCTGTTTCGCTGAACCTTGGAGGTGCCATGCTAATCATAAGCCAGGTTTCTGGTTTTGAAGACCTCATAGTTTGTTATTGTGTAGAGCCTTCTCTTTCACTGCTGTTCCGTGATACATTGTTTAATCAGTTATGTTGTCCAGTAACATCTTTTCTTTACAATGTTTTCCTTAAGAGGAACTTTAATGCGCATTAATGTAATGAGATTTTATTGCAAGCAGTTTTGATCCGTTCCTATTGATCTACTCCTCATAAAATATTCACATAGTGTAAAGTATGGGAGATGGTGTAAAAAATAAAGAAACCCTTTTTTAGTTTTTAGTATACTGTGTATGGTCAGGCTTTGAAGTTCAGTGAGCAGAATTCTGCACCAAGGTTATTTTCTCCCTGACTTCATATTGCCATTTTCATCCCTGATTTTTTTTTTAAGTGAAGTTGGTGTGATTTTTCCTTCTAGAAAGTTGGATAGTGGTTGTCAATAGCAACAGATCAGGATGTCTGGCAGTCAACTTGACTGCTGAGATGTATAACATATACGCCTATACACGTGTGTCTGGATGCAAATGTCATTTTAAAATGTACTGCAGTTACAGATCATCAAAAACTGATGCCCTTTTCAATTTCTTCCTCAAAGATAAGTTGAGGACACGTTTAACTTCCACCAGTTTTCACCAATGAAGGAATTTGCTTAGTATATTACATTTTAGAAAGCATAAAATATTTAATCAGTGTGAAGAAAAGAGATGGAGGTACTCTGTCATCTTTTATATCTAATGGGCAATTCATTCTTTACACAATGTCAAAAAGAAACATTAAAAATACCATAAATATACAGAAAAGATTTTGTCTGCTATGTTATGGTAGTTGATTGCCTTTTAAATAACTTTTGTTCTGTTTTAGTAATGATAAACTATTGTTCCAATTCCTTACTAGAGAAATACATGCAGAGTCAGGTATACATTATACTTAATAATAATAAACCAGTTTTATTACTTTATTGTTGTTTGACTTATAAGAGGATATGATGTTTGAAATTTTTATTGTTAACAGGAACAACAGAGATTCGTCGGCTATATTTGTTAGTCTCTATTAGTCTTAGTCTTCTGTGGCTTACTATGTATCAATTACCAATGTATTAATTGCAGCAGGTTGCCAGTAGTACACTAAAATTAGCATAAATGCTACAGAGCTAGTGTATAAAGTGAATAGTTTTTATTCCACTGGAACAATTTTTGCAGAAATATAGCACTGCGCAAAAGACCAACAATGGCTTGACCTACAATACTTACCTACCTAACAGCACCTTTATCCCCCAGCAGAAAAGACCTGTAATACAATTAGCCCATTTGACATTGGGGCCAGAATTAGACATTGCCCTCTGACCCAGGGAAACATTTAGCATGCTAGATTAATTCAAATTTAGCATGCTAGATCCATTCAGATTTAGCATGCTAGATCCATTTGGATTTAGCATGCTAGTTTCATTCAGATTTAGCATGCTAGATCCATTCGGATTTAGCATGCTAGATCTATTCGGATTTAGCATGCTAGATTCATTCAGATTTAGCATGTTAGATCCATTCAGATTTAGCATGCTAGATCCATTAAGATTTAGCATGCTAGACCCATTCAGATTTAGCATGCTAGATCCATTCAGATTTAGCATGCTAGATCTATTAAGATTTAGCATGCTAGACCCATTCAGATTTAGCATGCTAGATCCATTCAGATTTAGCATGCTAGATCCATTAAGATGTAGCATGCTAGACCCATTCAGATTTAGCATGCTAGATCCATTAAGATTTAGCATGCTAGACCCATTCAGATTTAGCATGCTAGACCCATTCAGATTTAGCATGTTAGATCCATTCAGATTTAGCATGCTAGATCCATTAAGATTTAGCATGCTAGACCCATTCAGATTTAGCATGCTAGATCCATTCAGATTTAGCATGCTAGATCCATTCAGATTTCGCATGCTAGATCTATTCACATTTAGCATGCTAGATCTATTCACATTTAGCATGCTAGCATTCACACTACTTTTTTTTGTAATTGAATTATCAAAATTTACTGTATGGTGCTATTTTTTAGTAGTTTAGTCATGACATGATGAAAGTCAGCTTTTTAAACCTGAAGCAGAAGATAACTGCATTTTAACCTATCTTCTTTAATTTCATGATTTATATTTGCTGGTATTGCATTCATGGTGATATCTAATGAGAACAACCTAAAAAAGCAGAAAAGGTACATTTTTATTTTGTTTGTCATAAACTACCAGTCCTCAACTAAACATTTGTTGCATATTTGCAATGAATTACATCACACACATATATGATCAGTACTACATGAAATGTATTTTGAAAACAAAAAGTTGGGGGAAAATCATTGCACTTTTAGTTTTTAACTATGGCAGCTCTGGTGCTTTTTTTAGTTCACACTTTTTAAACTTAATAATAAAAATAATATATTGTCATGAAAGTCAGATTATGAGGCAGTCCCACACTGTGAAATTGTCTTCTGCATTTAACTCATCCTTGGCACTCCTGAACAATCCTGAGCAGTGGGTTGCACACTTACGCCCTGGGGGCAGTTAGAGCGTTTGGTGCCTGTGGATGTGGGAGGGGGAAAGCACTGTTTACTCATTCATTCCTCCCACATTTTCCTTGCTGGTCCCAGGGACGCATCTGGCAACAAGCTCTGTTCTGCAACCATTTGATCACACCTAATCAAATGAATGTATGTAATGAAAGAAATTAATTTCAATAAAAAATCGTGAAAATATCTTATCATGATTTTACATTTTGCTGTATCATCTACCTCTGTACCCATTGATGTTTGCTTGCTCAAGCTGGTTGGTGCATCCTACAGTAAGGCCAGCATTGTGCTCCTTCTATAACACACTGTAGTGAAAACTCTGATTTAACATGTTGATACATTTAGCTATGTCTAGCATCAACATGAGCAACCAGCTACTCTGGTGTCAAATTTTAATGAGTTACAGAGAACAATGCCCAAGTTTCAAAATTTAGCACTGACAATACAGTACATTAGGTAGGACAGAATCAAAAGAGATCATTCAGAGAGATTTTACACAACATTATGAAAGCCAGTGCAGAGGAGGCCAGGCTGCATTAGCACTCATTGTTCCCTGCATTACTTCCTGCATTACAAATTACAGTTTCTAAATCAGTATCCTTTCACCCACACTTACCATCTTACCCTGCTTATACTCTGGCATTTTTATCTACACTTTTATCTATATGTTTTTTCTTACTCAGGTGTTCTTTTATCTTACTCAGTGTGTTAGTCCATGTGTCTCCATGTGTAGTCGCTGCATAAGCAATTTCCTCTGGGATAATAAAGTTTTTTCTGATTCTGATTTTGATTAGTTGAACCTGGGGTGAAATTTTAGCAATAGTGATGATAAATTGAAACTGAATGAATGGTTTTAGTACAGGGCTCTTTTTACCTTTTGTTTCCCCACCCAGCTTAAACCCACATTCGCTCCCCAAAACCAGGAACCCCTAGTGGAAACCCTGAATTTGAAAAGCTGATCTCTTTTTCCTAAATGTTCATCTTAACCAGCCTGAATAACAATAGTGGCTCAGAGAACATACTGTAAGACAAAGGAAGAAGGTCATAATGAAGGAAGTAAGTGGTGAGAGACGAAACAATGGCTGTGAGTTCTAACTGCCATCCCGTTTCCTGAAACAAAGGCCAGCTGGAGTCTAACAGACACACAAAAGGAAAAGGTTAGATAGTAGCCATATTTGTGTCACACTCCACCATTTTCATTTGGAGAGAAGTTAATATACAATTCTCTTTTTGGCTCACCTCTCATAATGATTGCTCAATTTCTTTCCCGCCAGTTCTAAGTAGTTTAACATCAGTGTCAAGAAATGTGAGGCACTAAGCTTTGTTTCCATAGATGGGCTTATATAGTGAATTATTTTGATGAAAATTGTATCGTGTCTATTGTCTTTTTTCTGGCATCTCTAATGATTTTTTCTACCGTATTTAATTGAAAATACCAAACTTAGTATTTATGTTAGCAGTCTTAAAATGGAAATGTAGTATGTTTTTGTTTGGATTAAATTTTCTTGGTATTTCCTGGTTGTCTCCTGGTTATCAAAAAGTGAGTCTCAGCACTGACAGAGGTTTACTTTGCCTGAAAAATTGTTTATGACTATTACATTGATCTGTACTAAGAGATGTTTTTAACTGGTCTTCAAGTTTTAGGACATTTTAAAGTTCTGTTTCTCTAGACCACACCTTTGTATGATCTCACTGGTTTAAAGGTTTTTCCCTTCCCCCTTCTTTTGCATTAGAATAAGTCACTCAGACCTTGTTTACACCTGGTCCCTTTATGTGGCTACTGTCTGATCAGATTGACCTGATTTGGATTTTTTCCCTCCTTTTTTACAACACCGTCAGTGTTTCCAAAATGAGCTGAAGCAGCAGTAGACTGAGGGGAGCTCTCTTCCATAGCTAGAACAGCAGTGGGCGGTGTCGTCACAGTGGTGGGAGGGGCTTTGGTTGTTGAATAGGAGAGACAGATGCATTTACACTGGTATAATGTGGGTCAGATGTGTCTCGGACGAACTCCTGAAGATTTTGCAGGAAACTTCTGTTTTAATTGTGTCTTGAGTACGTTTACATTTTTATCTGGCTTGGCCTCATCCTGATACTAAAGTTATTGTTATTGGAGTCTATGACACAGCTGTAAGACGTGCTGACAGCTGGAGGCAGCTGTGCTGGCTGTGGATCTGTAAGCTGGACAGAGGTTGCACCCCTCATGAAAACAGGTTCTTACATTCACATTTTGAACTCGAGCTATGTTAGTTTTTGTACGTTTTTACTTTGGTTGCCCTCCATGATTTTACTTACTTGTTATTGTTTCCCAGCTACCTCCTACTGTCCCGTGATTGATTAGCAAGAAGGGAACATATGCTTTGTTTCTTAGCAGTGTAGAGGAATTCTTTGACTATTGTGGCAATGTTTCCATTTTGAGACTTTCCTCATAGTATTATTGACCAGGTATCTCCTAAGGGTAAGCAAGATCACTATTATGATACTAGATACACAAAATGCATCATGATATTTTAGTTTATTTCTGAGGTTTAATATGATGTAACAGCCAGCAGTGTCCCTTTTAAGAAATTCCAGTAAAAAGTTTGAATACAGTCATTTTGCTTAATATTTGACATTATACACTGAAATAGATTCAGTTAAACAGGCCCAAGTATCCGCCCTGAGAAGCATGCACTTAATCCTTTTGTGTTCCTTAAGTTAAAGACAAATATTGTTGGATTGCTCACATCTAATACCTGCTGCTGTCTTGATTAATAGAACTTTCGTTTGGTATCTCATCATTAAATCTGGAATCTAGAAGTTTGCATAAAGGGTTTTTTCCTTTGGTAGTATGTGCTCTCTCCTCATGTCTAATAAGTTGTGCACTTTTTTCAGTATTGATGAGTGATGCCTCAAAACACTGATGAAGAGTCTCATTGCCATAACACCAACTGGGCACTGCGAGTATTCATTATTATCACTTTATATGAGAAATTCTGAGTGAAGGATTCATAAAAACCAAATGTATTTGCTCCCTTACCCTAGAAGTAGCCAATCATGAAAGACACATTTTGCCACTAGACTAACATGTTAACACTGGAAGTTTATGGCACTTCAAAAATCACTAGACCAGCTGGTTTCCTAAATCATTGCACACATGACTCAAATCCCTGTCTTTCAGCAATGTCAAATATTCTTGCTTATGTGATTTCTGACGCTGTGTAAGATACAGTTGTATATAAAAATGGACAAACGTGTGTTGCATAGCAAAAAAAAACCAAAAAAAAAACCAAAAAACATTTGCAACTACTTTGAAGCCTGAGTGATTCAGACAATTATTTACTTTCCTTGTTAACTACAGTATACACTGAGCATATTTGTCGATATCTTAAATTTGTGTGAAATTGTTCTCTGGACTCATCACGTGATTTAGATGATCATGAGTTTCACAGCTGTCATAAGGAATGCCTATCCCATCCATGAGCTTGTTTAGCACACCACTGAGCTTTCCTCTGTTCTGTCCACAGGTACCACCCGCATCCCTCGTGACGGCGAGGTTTCAGGGGTGGACTACAACTTCCTGTCTGTGCAGGAATTCCTGGAGTTGGAGCAGTGTGGAACACTTTTGGAAATAGGAACTTATGAGGGTAGGTGAAAATACCCAGCTGTGTTTAGCATTTACACATTACGCTTACATCAGAATAATCACACATCTGTCTGCACGTCACTCTACGATGGTGGTTTAAAAATGATAGACAGAAACCAGTGCTGATGATACCAAGGATGTAATAGAAAAACACTCTGAGACCCTGTTTACACCTTGTCAATTAATGTGTCTTGATGATAAGGATTATCTACATTAGGCAATGCCACTTGTAAACTCAACAATAAATACACCCAGGGAATCATTTAATATCTACAAGAAACATTCAACAACCCAAACCCATCCCACTACTGGGATGGGACCTCCCCTTGCCGTTCTGCTTATGGAAGAGACTACACTGCAAAAAATGATTTTCTAACTTAGCAGTTTTGTCCTGTTTTCAATCCAAATATCTAAAAAATCTTAAAT
>JBBIGC010000018.1:4841287-4852262 GCA_037576955.1 Lepidarchus adonis | reverse complement strand
GTGTGTGTGTGTGTGTGTGTGTGTGTGTGTGTGTGTGTGTGTGTGTGTGTGTGTGTGTGTGTGTGTGTGCACGTGTTCTTCTTTTCGCATGTTGGAACTGCATGCAGCCATAAACTTTTTTTCTGTCTCTTCCTGCCTTCTCCTATAATATTGCCCAGAGTTCTTAGCGCGTAGTCTCTTCCCCTCTCCCCTGTTGTGCACAGGAGACTCCAGCCGGCAGGAAGTGCACGGCGTGGTGCGAGACAACGCCCCCCCCAACGCGTTCAGCAACGTGGCTGTGTCTCCCGCGGCGACCATGGCCAGCTCCCACCATCCTCAGCTTCCTCCGGAGGACGACCCGCTCGGCCCTTTGCCAGACAACTGGGAGATGGCCTACACTGAGAATGGAGAAGTGTACTTCATAGAGTAAGAACTGCACTAGAATGTCTTATTATGGTCATTGGCAGAGGCCTAGTGGTTAGGACTTTCTGAATGAAAGGTCAAGTCCCAGCCCGTGTACCGCTGAGGTATCATTGAGCAAGGTACCGTCCCACTACACTGCTTCCTTTAAATGCAGAGGACACATTTCATTGTGGTGCATTGTGTGTTCACAATAACGAATAGTCACTTCATTATTCGTGTCAGGTGTCATGAGTAGGACAGATCAGGTGTTGTCTTTTAGCCCCTTTCCCACTGTTAGAGCTATTGTCAAGGTAATCAATATTTCAGGAAGTAAAGACCTAAAATCTTCTCTCTCCATCATTGTTACCTGTGGTTAGCAAGCAGGACAAATAAAACCTCCAGCTGTGACCTGCCTGGTACACTGTGGGCAGTCCTGAGGATTTAAACATGCGTTAGGAGCTATTGGTGTCGGCTCTGTAAGACTTTACAGATATGCGATGTGTATTAACCCCACAATTTCAAATTTCATCAAATCCAATGAGAAGAATTAAGTGAAAACTTTTATAATAATGTGAATTGAATGATACTAATACAAATTTTGATGTTAGCTGAAGTTAAGTAACTTTCTGATTTTTTCCAGTGCTTTTTTCTGTGAACAGGCCAATTGAGTAAAAACTACATTATCCATATGCCTGCCTAGACTCTTACTCTTTTATTAAATTCCGGATGCATTCCTAAACTCAATCTGTCAGATTTAAAGAACTATGTTGATTTGATATTTGGCTTCTGATTGAAAGAACTTTTTTTCAGTAGTCTGAGCTTATTCTAATGGACTATCACATTCCCAGTTTTAGCAGTTTATCTGAACAGTTTGCTTCATAACTTCTTGTTTCATCATTGTATTATTTCAACTATTCTCATCTGCTTTTCTGGCTTTTTGCACAGAAGAAATACAGTAGTGACTGGCCTATCACAGCCCACAAGTGTGACATATAAGGCTATTCAGCATTTCAAAAATATAAACAGCCATGTTTAAAAAACGTACACATTTAAACATTAAACATTTAATACACAACAGCACATTTTTAAAAATTGATAATTTGGGAATTGTTTATACATTTGCAGCCCCAATAAAGATGCTGTAACAGAGATGTGATGTACACCAAAAGGTTTAAAATGTCATTACATTTAATGAGAAAAATTAAGCCTAAACTCTCATAATAAGACGAATTCAATGAATGATTCTAATGAATGGCTTTGACCACCTGCCCTGGAACCTTTGTTCTGTGGGATTTTTTTATTTTGATTGTATTTTATGATATTTTATTTTATTTATTTATGTGAATAATGGAAAGAATTGAACATTCATTGTGCAGGTTTAATTTGAAATGCGTTTTATGTTCTACAGTCTTGTAACATTATAATCTATGGACACACATTTCAAAATGACTTGTTTGCCTAATATTAGCTTATTTAGTATTGAGTTTATTAATTATTCACATTGTCCCTGTGATATCAATAAAATAAATATAATCCATTTTACATTACATAGTGTAATGAACATTCTCTTGTAGCACTCAAGTGTATGTGTGCATTATGAGAGAACAGGGGACTCATGTTCTTAACTCATCTCTCGTACATTCATAAATCTGACAGATACACCCATTTATGTGTATTTTTAACACATGGTTGATATATTCTCATAGTGTTTTTTGTTATTTTACATTTAACATTATTTCTTAACCATTATCAGTTTATGTTTGTCCAGTAGCCAAGGAAAGTTTATTTATATAGCATAAATGTGATTGACAGAGGTAAAATAAGCATACAAAGCAATATTGTAAGAAATAATAGCAAGATTTAAAAGATAGAAAAGTATAAAAATATTTAAAAATTACGTTTCTATTTAGCTAAAGACTGTGAAAAAAGTTGCTTTTTTAGCGTAATAGTAATAGTGTTATTGTTTGGTATTAGTTGTCTAAAACCAATGAAAAACTAAAACTAATAGATAGATTATTTTATTACATAAATAGAAACATCTCTAGAACCAGCTCTAGTGTTCTGACTAGTTTGAGGTTTTCACTTCTTCATCTTACTTTTAATCACAGACAGAAACCTGAAACCATGCTTCTCTCTTTCGTGTGTGTTTAGCCACAACACAAAGACAACCTCGTGGATGGACCCTCGCTGTGCAGAAAAACAGCAGAAGCCTTTAGAGGAGTGTGATGATGATGGTAAGAGAACAAAACACTGTTCCTACATACAATTTCTGTTGTGAAGTGTCTGTAAGCAGAAATCTTTGCATTGTACTGGTTTAAAGCATCATTCTGGGCATATTTTTGGAGCTCACTAGACTGCCTCTTAAATGCTGATGTGATTTATGTTGCTAATTATGTCATGTTCACTTCAGATTGGGTTACTCACTGTAGTGTACTCCAGCCAGCAGAGGGTGCACTTGATCCTTAATACTGGCTTGATGCTCAGTAAACACTGCCCAAATAAATATATGTAGGACCAGCTTCTTCAAGCCCAGTACTCACTATAGCTGCTTCAGATTACCAAAGAAAGCCATTTAAACACTGCCTATTACAATGACTCTAAAGAGACATTATAAAATACAGGCAAGCTCAGCTAAATATGTACCAAACCAGCACAAGAGCCTGTTTCATTTTTATGTTTTCAGTGATTCATTTGGAATGGTAATTCCTGTTTGCAAGGAATATAGCACACATACATTCCTATTCTCCATTTAAATCATTGGAAGAATGCAATTAGCTGATGACATTTTTCATTTCAGCTTAGAAGCAGATCTAGAATTAAACAGAGCTGGAGTTACATGTATTACATATAATGTGTGTGGCGCTTGCATCTTACCCAAAGACTGATTAGATATGATGTTGATACACTGATATGTTTTGGAGTGATACAAGCATAAGGACTCTGTTACATGGTGCTCATATCAGGATGCATGAAACATTGCCACCTGGTGGAGACTGTAGGAATGAATGCGAAAACAAGCGTATAAATGAAAAAGGTTGTAAAAATAAATAATGTATATATTATTTTTAAATGACATGGATTGTGCTGCCTGAAATCAAACTGTTTGTCTCTCTTCCTCTCTCTCTCTTGCTCTTTTGCTCAAACTCTTTTTTTCTTTTGCTCCTCCTGGAGAAGAAGGTGTACACACTGAGGAACCAGACAATGAACTTGGTACGTTTTTGTCTCCTCTTCCGTTCTCTTCTCTTCTCTTCTCTTCTCTTCTCTTCTCTTCTCTTCTCTTCTCTTCTCTTCTCTTCTCTGCTCTGCTCTTCTCTTCTTTTCTCCTCTTCTCTTCTCTTTTGTTCTCTTCTCTCCTCTCTTCTCTTCTCTTTTCTTCTCTTCTCTTCTTTTCTCCTCTCCTCTTCTCTTTTCTTCTCTTCTCTTCTCTTCTCTTCTCCTCTCCTCTCTCCTCCTCTCTTCTCTTCTCTTCTCTTCTCTTCTCTTCGGTTAGACTGAAGTCAGAGATATCTTAGGCTTGCAATGTCTCACCTTAATTTACAGGTTGCTTATATACAGTAATATTGCAAGTGTATGATTAAATATATCTCTTTATATGTCTCCTTATTTATACTATGCCTGTAGAAAAATATAATATGCAGCAGTAAATTGCAAGATATGTACATGGAAATATCAGCAATCAATTCCAATAACAATCTAATGAATAATTACATGTGACAACTGAGAACTACAAATGTATATATAAATATATATAAAATGGTTTTTTTTAGTTATTAGAATTTTTAGCCATCAGTATGGGTATGAGTCCCAAAATTTTCATATTGGTCTGGCTCTTTTGGGCTGCTTACATTTTTTTGGTACAAAGAAAAGAATAGCACTCTATACAACAGAGGGCCCTGATGCCTTCAGAACTGGAGTCACATGCAGTGTGGATGGAGTTAGAGAGTGATGCAGTGTGTGAAACAATAGGAAGAGTCAGTCTGAAGAAAAGCACTTAGTGTGTATGGACTGTGTAATGTATATTTAGTGAGAGCGTGGCTGCTTGCAAGTGTTCAGCATTCAAGCTGTTAATGACTCAACATGAAACCCAATACAGACAACCGCTCAAGTGCTAATGACCGTCTATTAGAAGATCGCCTGAGAATAGCCGTCTGCATGCATGTTACATTAAACCAAAAGCAGTCATAGTCATAACTGTGTGAGCATGTGTGTGTGTGTGTGTGTGTGTGTGTGTGTGTGTGTGTGTGTGTGTGTGTGTGTCTTAATGAGCATGAGGCAGACAGGTTATATGTAATTGTCTGAGTATGTTTGCCCTGGGGCTCTCTTAATTTGGAAGTTTTCATCAATCAAGTCATGCTAACACACACACCACACGCACACCACTTTTATATGAGATGCATTTTGAAATAAAAACAGAAGAAGCCAACTGCCAGTTATAGCATGTAAACAGTTCATAACAAATACATCAATCAAAATGACCCAAAATTAATTAATGTTCATTAAAAACCAATCCTCCTCCTGTAAAATGACTATTTCTGGTATATGAGGTACCAGTTAAACAGTGCGGTGAAGCAGAGCCAAGAAGGGATTTGTTGTTGGCTGGATATAAAGTGAATGTACAAGACAACTGACAGAGACACTGAGGGATGATAATCTAAATTCCAGAGTATGGAGTCTATGCCACTGAATAATCTCCTGTGAACAGAGACCAATCTTGCCCCACAGTCTACTAAAAGCCATTATTGGAGAGCCTGGATGTGCAGGCCAGACCCATTTCATTAAAATCAGATTGTCCTTTGTTAATAAGAGGCTGCTGTAGTAAATGAACAAAATTACAGTTTCAAAACATGTCATTTACTCTCCAGCTTCTAAAACCCACATATTGAATTTAGTTGGAAAAAAGCCATCTTTCAGCGCAGGCATGAAATTCTAAATTTGTTTCAATTTATAAATTGCATTTAAGTTGTTCAGTGAAAACAGTAGTGTTTTGTTCTTTTGAAGATTCAGTAGAATGACCAAATCACAGATTTTTTATTTGATTGCCTTCTACAAAATGTTTCACCCTTTTATATATACTGTATATACACAGTGGGTAAAATAGGCTTGTTGGTGTTGTTTAGGAAACTTTAAAATCTACTGGGAGCCATAATTAGCTAAATGTCGATGTCAAGACTGGTATTTACAAAAAAACTCCATATTCATGATGGTCATTGCCAGTAGAACTGATTCTAATCCTATAGTGGTGAGCTGGTGTATCCCCACCTTAATAAACAGCATGATGGGGAACAGGCAGAGAGAAAATTTGTATATGTATTTACTAAAAGCATGTTAATGTTCTTTTCTTTATGTGTGCTAGAATCCTTAGAGGTGGAGATCATTAAAGACTGCTACAAAAGCAATCTGCACAAAGCTCAAAGACGGTTTGTAAATGGAAAGTTTTTGTCTGAGAGGCAGCTTCTATTTCTTAGTTTGGATAGAATTGAAAGGCATGTAGTTACAATGTTCAGTATTTTCATAGAAACTGGTGTAGCAACAGCAGTTTTAAGGGGCAGATGAATAGATCCAGGCCCGAGAGAATAATTAATGAGGTTGGAGATAGCAGATAAGCAGGTTACCTGGCAAGTGGAGAGATAAGTACAGAGACAGAATGTGGATCTATGAAAGAAATGTGGGTCAGGGAAGCAAGGTTCAGAGTAAACAGGATATGAAAGAACAAAGAGAAATGTTGGTGGGTAGCAGTGATTTTATCACAGTGGTCTGCAGAGCAGGGGCGGCTCCTGTAGGTGTCTTTTAAGAAAACTTTAGACTTAACTCATAAATGAGGAATAAGAACATTGAGCAACATTTGAAGTATTCGTGTTCTTTAGCAGTGGTTCCCAACCACCGAGCTGTGGACCACTACCGGGCCGCGGAGCATTTTAAACCGGGTTTTAAAAGTGGTTTTTTTTTTTAATACGATCTCAATCCGTAGCATCTAAGTATGTTAGAGACGTCAACTTTGCCGGCATTCTGGATGAATGACAGAAAACCCTGAGATTGCCATAACAGCACTGAAAACTTATTCTGAAAGGACCGTTAATGCGTTACCATAGCAACCAGAACGCGTGAGGGGCAGAGGACGACGTTACTCTGATCGTTGTTAGTGCATTTCAGAAAGACACTGCTAATAAAGTTACGTAATTATACAGTGTAATTATGTTTATTATTATATTTACAAAACACCACAGTTTTTGTGTTGGTCATATCATTTTATTTTGTTGTTTTTATCCACAAAAATATTATCTGACATTAAACTGGTCCGAGGTTGGGAGCCGCTGTTCTTAAACACAAAATGGACAGTGAGGCCAGGACTCATGATGCATAAGAGCCTGAAACACCTACTTGCATGTTCAGGGGTGAATCATGGCCTGAGTGGATACAAAAATACACAATTGCACAAGTTTTCACTTAATTAAGATGTAGTGGAGATATATTTAGTGTATACATACATTTTGCAAAGCTAATGCTTTTAATAAGTACTAAAAGTGAAAGTCACCCATATTGTTTCTGTAAATCACGCAAACCACAGTAAGGTGGTGCAAACTTACTGTGAGCTATAAAAGGCAACAAAATGTCACCACCACAGGCAGCCATGTCTGGCATGGATGATCTCCATATTTTTGATGGTCACGGCAAAAAGTTTTTCCAAATCACTTTTCCTAAACTTGAGGTGGTTTGCGAACACAGACCCTGATGTTCAAATTACTTTAAAGTTATGGTTTTCCAAAAATCATATTTACACAGTTTTTCCTTTACTCCGTAGTCATTCAGTCCAGACATATTTTTTATGTTTGAAGATGGATGGATCTCTAAAACCAATGCAGCTAATATCTATTGAAAGTATGTCTATATAATTATGTTTAGAAATTTCAGACTTATTTTATTTGTCAAAACAGATGAAAGCACACGGCTAACTACTCAATCCTGAATTTGGTCCATACTTTCATCCATCTGGACGCTATACATATCTTGGTTCATTCATTATATTTCTCATAGAGGAAAGTATATAAATTTGTTTTATGACTAACTTGACATTTAATAAGAACAAGGTCACTGAGGGTTTTATAAATAAGATAATTACAGGAGGAGAGTTTATCATTAAGACTGGCATTTTTAATAGTATGTGTAAATGAGAGGAGCCTGTAGAGATGCCAGAATGGTGGCAGTGACAACTGATTTAGTGTTACAGAAAAATATGAGTAGCTTATTACAAGCCAGTGGGGTAGAAAAACTCTCAGTGAAGAAGTAAAAAGCAATATTGGTTTTCATTGTGTTCGGGTAAATAGTAGCTGCCCAGCTGCCTTTTTCTTGACTCTAGATTTTAGTAGTAGGACAACGTTTGAAAGGGACAATTACTGTCAAATGCGTAAGGTCATTCACTGTCTGTGTAGAACAGCAAGGGTCTTCTGTGTAATTAAACCATTTAACAGGATAGTTTTGGTGATTATGGGCTAGTCTCAGTTCAACATGATTTGAGTCTTCAAGGATAATGCATTTTGGAAGTGAATGTAACTCTACCACTTGGTATCTGATTGGTTTGATAACCATAGTGGATATCAAATAATGAATGTGTCCTTTGCAAGGTATGTCAGGCTTAATCAGTCAACCTGGGGACTTTAGCACTTTCGTTTAAGGAGGCTGGTTTCCAAACATGCCAACATGTTTATGCTAAATGCTTAAACTGTCAGACTTGGCTCATGCTCTTGTTATGTTATGACCCTCTAGATGTGCACTGTGGAGCAATTAATCAAACATGCATACATTCCTATATAAAAACAAGACTTGTTTTTCAATAAGGTTTATGTGGTTTGCTGGAAAGAATAAAGATGAACCATCCTCAAGAGGTAGGACTGGATTTTCAGTGTTGTTTCTATGAATATGTGTGATCTTATCTCATGTTAGTAATGGAAGGACTCTTTAGGAGTATCCATTTTCATTGTGCATGGTAGTTTTTTCAGTGTTATGAAGTTTTGAATCAACTGAGTAAGAATGGACATATGGGGTAACAATTAAAAACTTGCAGTATTCATAGTACTGTATAGTATATTCATGTGTGGTCATGGCAACAAAAAGGATTTGAAATTTGCTTTTGTGAGTTCTTGGGGTTTTTTTAAAATCAAAATTATATACATCATCCTCTCATGATGTAAATGTGATTATGTAAATATGTTTGCATTAGTAGCAGCTGCTAGTCCTTCAAAACAGGGAACACTCATTTTAGGTCTGCATCATTAAATTTGTTATTTGTACATTAATTCTGAAGTTTTATCAAAATGCCAACTGTATATATATATATATATATATATATATATATATATTTATTGTCACTGCACTTCAAGTAAGACAGTTCACCTTGTCACACCAGGAGAAAAGACCTGTTATTTTTCCCTGTTTTATGCACCAGATCGATCTTGGGTGTTGCTGTTTAATTCTGAGTCTCTCCTCATGAAGAGACTATTAAATAACTTAACCGTATTTGCGCCATCTGCCATTGTGTACAGCTTGCAGCTGCTAGTCTCCTTCCACCAGCTACTTTGAAGATGTTGTGAAAAAATGAACCTTACGAAGCTGAAACAAGCAAATTCAAGAAAGATTGTAAATTTAAAGTATGATGTATATAAACAGAAATATTTTATATTACCAGCCA
Source organism: Lepidarchus adonis (assembly GCA_037576955.1). Classification (NCBI taxonomy): domain Eukaryota; kingdom Metazoa; phylum Chordata; class Actinopteri; order Characiformes; family Lepidarchidae; genus Lepidarchus; species Lepidarchus adonis. Next base: position 4,843,198 of record JBBIGC010000018.1, on the reverse strand, counting down.
ATAACGTACAACGTTCAACAGTTATTCACACACTTCACTTGTGAATCCACATGGAACTGAGTCTTAATCGATGCAGCGCTGGTGATAATAAAACGTTGTCTATCAAAAGGGGGCTCCTCCCTTTAGACAGTTTGTCCAATCAGCATTATAATCAGCCCAGCGTCCTGCTCCGCCCACTGCTTCATTGACTCCCAGAAAAGCTGATCTTCCCTGGAAATAACAATTTCACTGCATTATCCAATAACCGTTCAGCTTCTCTGCAGTAATATATGTGTTAATACACTTTGCTGCCATGGAAATCTACGGGAAGAAAATCACGTCAGACAATCTGCGATAAATAGATGAATATGAATGAGCGCATCATGAAGTTGAACATGTTTCTAATATAGTAATATAATTACAATTTATAATTTGAGCATTTATTTTCTGACATGTTAGAGGAAGCAGAGCTGCCCTTGTATCTTAGAGCAGTGCATGCATACCTGGACATTCCTGCACAACTTGCCTCATTTTGCACTTTCTTACTTACTCATCCTGTACTTACTGTATAACTGTACTGTTATACATTGCATTGTCTTAAATTCAGTCTACTGTCCTTCTGTCATGTTGCTGTCTCATTGTGCCTTAGTCACGTCTCTTGTTTGTTACACACTTGCCCCTTGTTTGTATCTCCACCCTTGTCCAGGTGTGTGATTCTGAAGTTCTTCTCACGGTGCTGAATCTCTGCGAATGTGAACCATGGATGTCTCCTGTGGATGTTACCCTTGTGTATCTTGCCACACGTATTCCTTGTTCCATGTCTAATTTGCACTTGTCCAAGAGAAAATAAATATCATTGCAAGATTTCACTGCTGCACTTACTTCCCACAAAAGCAACTCTTGCACCTTTGTCCTACCCAAGAATTACTTTAGCTATGTTTTTGTTTAAACTGTATTTGTATCTAGACTGATAGTAGTATATTGCATATAGGTTTGCATATAGGTTTAGTTATTTAGTTATTACCCCACCCCATTGTGATCTGATTTGTGTTTAATGTTGCACGTTTTGTCCTGGAGAACGATATTTTCTCTGACTATATTACATATTGTGCATTGGCAGATGACAATAAAAGCACTCTATTCTATTCTAATAAGGTGATTGTGAGACCCCACAAGCTGTAAAGTTTTCCTACGTTCCACATCATCAATGGTCAGGAGCATTAAAGAATTTCTTACACCAAATTTTCCTTCTGCTGCTGTGCTTTCAACAATGAACTTCACTCATCAACTACTGTCTTACCACACCACACCTAGTTGATTAGTCGGGTCACTCCTTAGTTGGTTTGCAATTTTTTGGCAACATTTTTGATCATGGGGACAATGTCCAGATTAGAATTTTGACCAAACACTATTTATAAAATCTGTGGATGTCAACAACATGTTCTTTGCTTTTAGAGACACTCAAAGCCAAATTATTGGAGCTGCTTCCATTAGCCAGCAAGGACATTTTCTTCCTATATAGAGCAGAATTGAAGCACACATGGGAGATGTAACTATGAAGCTGCCATGGAGAAAAGCTAAATGGAGAAATGGGTTCCTCACAGATTCCCGAATCAATCTATTAATTTCATTTCTTTCTCTTCCAATACCAGAATTGCCTCCAGGTTGGGAGAAGATAGATGACCCAGTGTACGGTGTATATTATGTAGAGTAAGTGTCAGAGTTTCTATTCTGTTTTCTTACTGTTTCCATCATGTGTTTCTCATCATAATGCACATAAGCAACTGGGTACAAGCCTGCGTTATGATTCTTTTCCCCACTTTAATTTTCCAAGGCTCAACATAGATAACAAGATCTGTGTGTGTGTTTGTGTGTGTGTGTGTGTGTGTGTGTGTGTGTGTGTGTGTGTGTGTGTGTGTGTGTGTGTGTGTG
>JBBIGC010000018.1:4777131-4789894 GCA_037576955.1 Lepidarchus adonis | reverse complement strand
AACAGAAGGTCAAAAATATCGGATATAGGCAGCAAATCGGAACTGAGCATCAAGACCTGCAGTGTAAATGAGGCCTTGGATGAGAATCGGGTGGAGGTTAATCACAGTTCATGCATGGTTCAATAGCGACCCCAAGTGGCCCTATGTGGAACTGTCACTGCAAAGTTCAAGGCAGGAACGTGAGTTTTACTTAAAAAAGTGAATAATCGTGATTACAATATTCATGAAAATAATCGTGATTATAACTTTGGCCAAAATCGTGCAGCCCTAGTAGGCATTCAACTGCATTCTACTACCATATATATGACAGATAAATGCTGTTTAAAAAGGGAGCCAGCGACATAACCACAAATCGGCATATACCGAGTAAGACGTAACCCGAGGACCCCCTGTAGTTCATGTTGTTCATGCTGTACCACTTTGTCTGCATTAAGTGCACTAGACTTGTTCATTAGTGATGGGAATTCTTTTAACGCTTTTTTTTTGGAAGTGAGGTGGATTTGGTCAATTTCCACCTAGTTGGTATAGTTGTATTAAAAGCTTAATCACTTCAGAGCACAATGTCTTTGAAACATCAGTTAAATAGTAAATTGATCAGAACATGTGTACCATTAGGAAATGAAGTTTATTTTTTACATTTTACATTCAGCTTTTCCATATTTTACTCTGGGTTTATTACTATTTCTTAAAGAAAAAAAATGTCCCTTATAAAAAGATCATTTACTTTTGAATAATTTCAAAACCTCAATGTAGAACGGTTTCAGTTTTTAATATGTTAATCACACACCTGTTTTCAATATGTGTGTACATTTCAGACTATTACAGTAAAATTTTGAGAGTAATTTTTATATATGTAAACCGTGAACATTTTTGTAAGGTTTTGCCCAGTTTATATAACTGTGTTTAAAACAATTCATGAAAATATATGTACCATAAAGAAAATAAGATTCAACTGTGAACAATCTTTGTATGTTTATGGCTATTTTCCTATGCTCTAACTGTACAGAGTTTATCCACCGAACAAGTTGTCGTTTGGATTAAAAATCCAGGTTTTCTGTGCATGAGCAGTTATAAAATGCTGTGTCAATTCATCCAGGTAAGTTTTACAGGTTTTATTTTCTATTTCAGGGAGCGGGTTTTACTAAAATTTCATGTGGGTAATGAATGTTCAGTGATGGATTTGTGTTGAACTTGGATTTTTTCGTGCTGTTGTCTGACCCGTTCATGGTGTGGTTACCCTTCAAACATACATTATGTCAAATATTTATTATGTTGCCCCTGTTTCAAAGTTATATTTCTTACAGTTGCTGAACATCACCAAACTTATTCGATTCCTCACTACACCAGACGCAGAAAAATGAATACATGTTTTGTAAGCAGCAAACTGCATGACTGTATAGCACATACAAAATGCTGCAGTAATATTACTCAGTTCTCTGTTCTCTCCACTGATCCTGATTAAGGACAGCACTGACTGAAGTTGCCCTTCTTACCCATAATGCACTTACATACTTGTTTGATCTAATTAACATTTATATTTCTAATAAAAATTAAATACATACATTTAAAAAATAATTTACATATCTACCTTTACATATATATTTATTAAGTATTTATTTTTTTATTACTCAGTTTAGTTTCTTTGTTTGTACAAACACTACAAATACCTCAAATTGCCCCCTAGGGACAAAACGTTTTTACTGAATTCAACTTGCCTCCTTCCCTCCTTCCCTCTCTCTGTCTGCCTGTCTGTCTCTTTCTTTCTTTCTCTCTCTCTCCCCTCCCTCCCCCTTCCCCCTTCCCTCTTCCCTTCCCCTCTCTCTACACTTTACAAAAAAACATTTTCTACAGCCATTTCAGTAAAGACGATATAAAAGACGGTGTGAATAGGGTGAAATGTATTTAGCAGATCTTTACCTGCAGCCCCTGCTTGTCCAACAACAACAGTGTAAACTGCAGACCTGCTCCTGCTGCTGCTGCTGCTGCTGCTGCTTCTTCTTCTTCTCCGCTTGGGAGGATCACAATGTTGCAACTAGCGCCTCCATCTGGACAACAGGTGGAGTCACACTGCGGTATGTGTTTTTAAACCCACCCATATTCAGATAAGCCTCGCCCCCTGTGTTGCGATCGAAGAGCAGTTCGCAGATTGATCGGCTGAGCAAACAGGCTCGTTACCACGGTGATCACTATGGCAACGCGTACAGCGGTAAGGAAGGGAAGAGTTTTCCTCAGTACCACAGTGAAACACTTTAACGATCAACTGCTGTCAGAAATACACACTGTTTAACATTAATACACTCAGTGGTTTTGTCTCCATCTCTCTCATGCAGAAAATTTTAAACATTAGTGGAACTCCATTTTAAGACTTGGGCTATTTTAATAAAGCAATCTTCAGACAACCCTGGTTTTTAAAAAAATCTCTCTTTCCATGATGATCTAAACATCTGTCTACTCTCTTTATTTTCTCTTCTTTGTTTATCTTTTTTTCTCTCTCTCTCTTCCTCTGTCCTGGTGGGCTCTCGCTCTCCCCGCCTCAGCGATGATGGCTCCCCATCTCGCTGCTTGTCTAAGGAATGATAAGTTGGGAGAGCCCTGCTTCTACCTAATGGGCCAAAACCAAACCACGGTTTGTAGAGCGCCATTCGTATTTGTGAACCTTCCCTATGCCCTGTCAAAGCCTGTGGACTTTGCTTACACCATCTCAGCCCAACTCCTTGCTATGCCACCTCACCCCTGCTACGCTTTCATCTTGCCACTGTGAATCCATGTTACTCATAGTACACTGCGTTGACTTTTACCCTGCATCGGAACCCATGAGGAAGCATGGATCCGCACCTGTGCCCGTAGAGTTTCACTGCAGACCTGCATGTTCTTGAAATGCTTGAGTGCAGTTGGTGAAGACAACATTGGTGTTGTCAGTTTGTCATTGTGTTCCTGTCTCAGACTTATAGGATGTATAGGATTTCTGTTATTTTGCTTATGTAACAAGAACTTTGTTGACATACGTTTATGTAAGTACTGTATGTATGACGCATACAGAAGCCTAACAGCTTATATGAACAACTTAGACTTTCTTTATAATCCCGTATAAACTTGTCACCACACATTATGCTGACTTGTTTGCTACTTGATGCGTGAAAGCCTCCTGTCCTGCTTCATTTTCAACTCCCATGTCAAAATAAGAAATATTTTTAAAAGCTTTGGAACTTATAATCCAAACTCATTTTTCAGTTATTAGTCATAAATCTTATTATTTATGAACACAGTTAAATATTAAGTGAATATTCCAAAGGTAAAGTAATGTATGCAGTTAAAGACTCTAACACTAATCCATCTGAACCAGCCAATTAAATACTCCTAAATAATTAGCTGATGCAGGTTTGAACTAGATTCTACAAGAAGGACCAGGGCTGATGACCACTGTTTCACTTAAAGGCCTGTTTTCATTTCACATGCAGAGTTTCATCTCTTAACATGAAGAGCAAAAGTGCTACTTTATTGCTGGACAAATAGTTAACAAGTAGTTAAAAATCATAAAGGCTGCAGACAAAAATTTAGGCATGTGACCATTTTGCAATGTAACGCTTTTCCACCAGATGGTGCATCACTGAATGGTTACTAATCCTAATCCAGAAACATCCAAAATTATGTCCATTTCCCAAACCGATGTCCTTGAAAATAGGTGGTTCTCTGAGAGGTTTGTGATCCCTCACAATGTTGTAGTGTGAATACTACAGTAGCTTTAAAAGTGGAGCTTTAAGTTCTTTTACCTGTGGTTTTAAGTGAGGTGGCACAGACACCATTTCTCATTAGAAACACTTTCTGGTGTTTTTTTTAATGACAGTAACCTGTTTCCACTTCCGGTTTTAGCTACTGGTGTGCATATTCAACACCAACGGACACAGACCAGGGCTAAAAAAAGTCTGAGGAATTTAGAAGCACAGAAATATTTTGGCTATTTAAAGCCTGGCATACATCGAGTAGGGAGCATTGCAAACTGTGTCTAAAGCATGTTTGACAAAGACAGCTAATAACTCTGATGTGTGTCATCTTTTAGCTCATGCACAGTGACAGACTATTATATCTATCAAATACAGTTGTATAATGTTTTATAGTACATTTGTCATGTTCTAACAAAAAAATGTACACCAAAATTAGCACACAAAATTAAAAGAAAAAGTTATTTAACTTATATCATTATACATATTATATATAATATTATTTCCATATATTAACATGTAAAGTGAAAAGTAGAAGTGTGACAGGCTATTTTATCTATTAACGCTATCAGCCGCTGACTGTAGCATTGTGCAACACGTGCCAACTGTTTTCATTATCAATTTTTAACATTTGCAGTTCTGCATGCAAGTTGATATCAGCTATTTAAATTAATTTTAAAATAAATATATTTTAATTACACCAGCAAGAAGTTATCAGATATCAGCAGAAGTACACAGATATACTTAACAGTGGAAATATGACGAAATGGGAATTCATGGATTTGTAAGTGCACTGTCCCAAGGAAAAAACTAATACACTACTTTAATACAAAACTGTGGTGTATATGCACGTAGTATCAGTGTTGCAGTCTTGGACCAGTTTTGAATATGTGAAGGATATTAGCTATTTGCAGCAAGGTCTTTGTTTTTATGGGTTTATGTCACTGAACACACGACACACGTGAATGCATGTATGAAGACAAAAACTGTATACGTATGTTTCTCTTTTGAGTTACAAAAAGGCTTTGGCCAGTGCATGTTCCTTGCATGGACCCCTGTTATTTGTCTGTGACAAATCTGTGAAAGGAAATATATTTATTGTCGGGTTGTTTTCTTGAGTGACAGTCGTAATTAATATTACTGAAGCACTAGTTCAGGCAAATGCTAACAACCCTTGTGCTACTAGGAGTGTACTAAATGCTTTGTAAGATGGTAACATGAGTTGCCTCTCATACCACATACTGTACAGTTATGCCTAATATAGACCTGTATATATTATATACAGGTATAGAACTATAATATAGAACTGTATCTTGTTTTAAGCATGTATGGCCATTTAAACATTGCTTATGTTGTCAAAATGATTTTAGCATTTTAAGCTGATATGTTTTGAAAATATGTATTACTTATATAATTGTATAATATTATATAATTATATAATATGTATATAAAAATACATATAAAATAAGTATTTCTGTACATGTAAGTTATTGACAATGAGTAATTCCATTGTTTTGTGCAAGGTTGTTCATGCTTACAACATGTAGTACAAGTTTAAAGTGAGTTACTATCATTACTAACTCTTTAAAACCCACATTTTTTTCAAAAATAACATTTGTCAACTTTTTCCATGCTCCTTTCCAGACGGGCCCAATGACGGGTACCTTGCCCCACCCGGGCCACAAAATCTTCCGGAAATGAGAGGCGTGCCGTCCAATGGCCGACTTCACCTCCCATCGGAGTCCAGCTACACATCAGAATACCATACACCACCCTGGCCCCTGGAGCAGAGGCTGAGAGAGCGAGAGCGAGAGAAGGAGCGAGGGAGAGATGATTATAAGGATTACGCCCATTATCCCAAAGCCCCCCACCATCCTCACCACCACACCTGGAACAACAATAAGAACTCCAGCTCCTACGCCCGCTCACCTTCCCCATCCCCTTCCCCGGAAAATGGCAAAAAGAACTTGCGTCGTAAAGTCAAGAAATCAGAGTCCGAAAGCGGCATCGCCAAACTCTTTAAGACGCTGCGGAAGGAGGGCGGCTTTGGGAAGAAGTCCTCTGACCGGGACCTTCGGGGCCGAGGCCACGAACGCTCCCCAGAAAGGAGGGGCCAAAGCAGACCTCAGGCGCGCCGCGGCTCTCTGGACCGCTCACCCAGCCACAAACGCAACTCCTCTCCTGACCGCCGCAGAGCCAAGTCCATGGACCGGCGGGCGGAACGCTGGCAACGGGATTATTCTCCGGACTCTTGTGCATCCAGCCAGGTCCTCCTGCGGCAGTCTGCCACACCCGAGAGGCCATTGCTCCCCCAAAGGGAGCCTCAAACTCCGGCTAGAAGTTACCTAAGGGAGGAGGGTTACCTAATTTCCACTCCAGAGAGATCCAACAACTCCCAAATGCTGTTGCTAGCCCGCGGACGCACGCCCGAACGGGGCCTTAAAAATGGCAACGTGCTGCGGGATGTTTCACCCTCTAGCCGCGGCGACAGTTTGAGCAATGGCACACCAGAGAGACGCTATCGAAGGGAGTCCGACAGCAGCAGCAACAGCAGTTACCTGGAGGAAGCTGCCACCCCCCGGCTGAAGGACTACTACAACACGCTGAAGGCCAATGGCGCAAATGGGACCAACATGGGCAGAGCTCCTACCCAGCACCCTCAGTCCAAGAAGAGGCTTTACAAAGAAAACCACACGGACCTCAGCATTTGAGTACGGGGAAGCCACAAGACTCCACCCACACACAAGCACTCGCAGAGCTGGATGACTGGGACCTTTTTAAACAAGCTTATTGGGATGAATGTTTGATTGAATGAGTGGTATATTGAGTGGTTGATTGGTTGGTTGATTGATTGATTGATTGATTAATTGATCGATTGATTGACTGATTGATTTTACATCTGCACATGTTCCAAGCAAGAAATTTCCACAGTTCAGCCACAAACACAGCAGCGGAGCAATCTTGTGTCTACTTCATTCATTCTGTTCTTTTTTTCTTTTCTTTTTTTGTTTAGATCTCTAGTGTTGTGTTGATCAGAGAGTGAGATTTGTGAAAATCCATGTCTCAGTTCAGTTGAGAGATCTCCTTTTTTATTTTTATTTTTTAAATCTTCTTCTGTCCACCATTGCAAGTTCCTCCACATGCACCAGAAAAACTGTGTGAAGATGATGTTCGACTTTGTTTGGACTTTTTTGCGTGCTGCGTGTTCTCTATTCCTCAAAACTGCAATTTTAGCAGACCAGAGCACAAGTGTTTGTTTGTATTTTATGGATGAATATGTGTTTACATATGTGCGCAATCATCTCAAGTGAAGGCAAAAATTTAAAAATAAATTAAATGCAAACTATGATGCTACTGTCTAATGAAGTAATATATTTAAAGTGTATTTATTTTGAAGAATTGGCACATATTGGAATTTGATTGGAAGGTTTATCATGGTTTCTCTTCCCTGTAAATGAAATCTGATGTCTGATACTGCATTTGATTATCGCACTGAATTCCTCCCACAAAATTCTATGGACTGCTGCACAAGGAGAGCGCGCCTCTTCCTAGACTACCCGTCAACAAAAACAGCAATTTTCAAATCCATTACATTATCTAGAAAGTCCCACCTGAGACGATATTCATCAGTAACCTTCAGGGGAACGATTAAATGAGATTGTATCTGGGCTAGCTAAGGACATTATCCATTGTCCTGAAGGTCTTGTCTGCTCGTCTGAAAGAACAGAATACAGAACGGACAGGATTAACGGCTGACAGATCTCGACCTGAGTAAATGACGCCTGTGTGTTCAGGCCCCATGGAGATCATTTGTGGTCGTCCATTAGGTTCCAGGACTTGGCAAAGATTTCAAGTCATTTTTAAGTCAGTGGAAAAATCAATAGAACCTTCCATACCCGATACAAAAGAGGCCTGAACCACGGCAGACGATCTGGTACAATCTGTTTTACTGAGCCATTCTGTGTCTTTGCACTGGAGTATGATTAAGGCTAAGCTATGTGCGTTTGTATGAATGTCTTTTTCTTTGTTCTGTTTTTTTTTCTTGTGTGTATGTGCCTGTGTATACAACGTTCTCAGATTTGACAAGCCAACGTGAAGCGATCTCTACGCACGATAGGAAAGTTTTCATCACTGTCGTCTTCATAGTACTGTATCAAACCAATAACCTGTCAGCCACCATCTTGTGTACAGACTACTGCTGTATGTAATTACAAGCAACCTGCAGAAGAGAGGAAACCGTTGCCTTTTCTTGTACAAAAGAGAATTTATGAGAGACCTCCACCTTGAGGAACACAATACATTGTGTTTCTACTCCTCAGGTGGAGGCTGTGAGTTATAGATACTATGTGTAATTTATACTCCAAATCAGGCATGTGTAAAGATGTTTCAAAACCAGAGAGGACCGAGCATCGAGCCGTTTCTCGGGGCGGGGTGAAAGAATGGGCTTGATCAGACCTTTCTTGGGGAGGGGGTTGAATATCTCTCGTGATGCATAGCCTGCCTTTTTATTATGGAGCACTTGTATACTGTCTGTGGTCTCTCTGCAATGTTATCTGGACTTAATGCTTTTTCTGTGTTGATGAAAAGCAGTACATGTATATGGGCCAATCTTTTTTATGAAACACTATGCATATATAGATACAACATTGTCCATAGCTTTATTTGACTCATGAAGCTATACATAACATTAGTCTAAGTAGATGTTGACTTATCCAGTAAAGCTTTTCTTTCTCCTTCAGATGAATCGCAATGTATATGTAGCTATCAAAAAGAAGTCTGTGAATGCTATTTTTATTATCAAATAAAGTTTTCCATTCAAATTCACAAATGATCTGGGTTTTCACTTTAAACCTGAAATGCTGTTTTATACGGAATGAATGCTTAAACACAGCATCAATGCTTACTATCAAAGCATGACATGGTGCATATTACAGTAATTTGTACAGACAGGTGAAAAACATTAAAGGGTAAAACCTTTAATAAATGTCTTAAGTTGCATGGGCACCATGATCCACCAGAACAGCTTAGTTGGATCTTAGCATAGTCTCCAGAACTGTACTGGTGGGATGGAACACAATTCTTCCAACGGATATGCCTGTACAGTCGTGTGAAAAAGTGTTTGCCCCTTCCTGATTTCTTTTTTTTTTCATCTTTGTTACACTTAAATGTTTCAGATCATCAAACAAATTTAAATATTATTCAAAGACAACACAACACAAAATATAGTTTTTAAGTGAAGGATTTTATTATTAAGGCAGAAATAAAATCCAAATCTACATGGCCCATAAATTTGTTTGATGATCTGAAACATTTAAGTGTGAAAAAAAAAGAAATCAAGAAGGGGCAAACACTTTTCACACCACCATATATACCTTCATGTATCTGTGTAGTCGAATGAGCTGGACTTGCTGGCACCACAATGCACAGACATTCCCAGGCACCTGAGGAACAGCTGCTCTTCCTTTGTGTTTTTTCTTTACATCACCCTAAAAACATCATATTAGAACACATTAATATTTCTGTATATAATTATGATACAAACTTTTGCAATGGTAAAACAAACTCGAGTTCTAGAGAACCAATGTGCTGAGGACCAATGGACAGATTTGGCTGCTGGGCTGTGAAACTGTACAAGAGTGACATCATTGTTGGACAAATGCTCCCACTACAGACTGCAGCCACCCGGCCTTGATGGATGGTTGCCATGGATACAGAGTGAGATGTATTCTCATCATTGTTGTGGTATCTGCAGGCAAATGATGTTCACTAAATAATCAGTACTGATATGGAGTAATGTATGGTGTTAGTAGCACAGATGTTCATAATAAATGGCACAACTGAAATATATTAAAAAAACATTTATTAACCAGTCAATCAATATATATTTCATAAGATGAATATATGTTTCTTTAGGACAAATTTTTCATAAATGAGTGATTTCTTCTTGCCTGTTTTCACTCATCTCCAGAAAGGTATATTATTTGTCCAGAGGTTTATAGACAATTACACAAATGTTCCTTGTAAAACAATAGATATTAGAGACACAGCTGCTACACTTCTGAAAAGGCTTGATGTTTTAATACATCAAGATAATTGAAATATTGTTATTGAATTACCTGTATTAATGGCACCTGTTTGAACTCGTTATATGTATAAAAGACACCTGTTCACAAACTCAAACAGTCAGACTCCAACCTCCACCATGGCCAAGACCAGAGAGCTGTCTAATGATACCTGGAATAAGATTGTACACCTGCACAAGACTGGGATGATCCGATCTACAATAGGGAGGCATGGTGAGAAGAGATCAACTAAATAAACAAAATAATTGACAATCCTGGGACTCCATGTAAGATCTCACCTCGTGGGTACAAATGATCTTGAGAACAGTGAGGGGGAACTACACGGGGGAACTGGTCAATTACCTGAAGACAGCTGGGACCACAGTTACACAGGTTACTATTAGTAACACATTTTGTCGTCATGGATTAAAATCCTGCTTAAGCCATAACAAAAACTGAACCACCACCCTAACGAGGTGAAACTTCTCTGTTCTTATACTCTGCAGTCTGATCTTTAGTCTGAACTGTGTTGAACCAATAATATTTATACAACATATTTATATAACCCATTAAAAATACATATATCACAATAGTGTAAATAATCCAGCATCAGTAACTATGTGGTAGGTACACCAACATAGTGGTTGGTGCAATCATATGTCATAAAACAAAGGAGGAGACACACATGTCAGAAGAGAGGACATAAAAGAGGTATATTCAGCTTAAAAGTTGTTAATTTGGGAAATTTTTGTATCCTAGTGCACAGATATGTTCATTAATAGCAAGCCGAAAGTTGACAATACCCCACCAATCTGTTCCCACCGTCTTGGCTTTAATTTCTGTTTAGGTGGCAACTAGTGGCAGCTAGTTTGCAGGTCTCCCTGAAATGTTGAAAGTCACATTTAGGTCTTAGACACAGTCAAAGAGGCCAGACAGAGCTCAGGATTCATGTTAGCATGGTGAGTGCCTGTCAGGATGAAGACCTTTTTCTACAGCCAAACTCCCCGTTAGATCGCCAACCTGGCTTCTCGCCATTAAAGGTTGCAGAACAGAATTCCTCACATTATTTACCTCGTTAAGCTGGCAACCTCGCCTCTCACCCTCACCAGGTGCAAGATGTCCATGGTATGCATTTCTCCATACATTGCTCACCAAACTTGGGTCCGTCTCGGCATTGCACTCAGTCATGCTAATTCTGTAAGTCTACTGCTGCTTCTCTTTATTAACTCATGCCAAATTAATTCATGCATTTAATGATGCTGCGAGGCTTCTTCTGAACAGTTGGCAACATCCATGAACAAGCAGTAAATGTGTAGTGCATGTGTTTCTCTTGGGAATCCAGTATTACCTGTTACTTTTCCCCCTGCAGAGCAGCAGCTTCACTCAGTGTAACTTCCCAACTTTGAATGTGAATGAATCTGAACCAGCCAGCGCAAAGACGCACTCAGAAGTGACTTTATTTTTTTTCCTCAGCACAGAGTACAGTTTCTGCTCCCTGTTTTCATTTTCAAGTTGCTGTAGCTTTGTGCTGCTAACCTGGGTTCTTATGCTAAAATAATACAACTCTCAGCAAACTACACTCTCCACCCACTGCATCCACACACTGCACAGTCCATAATGCATTGCTCCCCATGAAACATGGACAGACCAGAGCTCCTGCACTCAGACCACAATGTTCATCAGTTTAAACAATCCATAACACTGAGCATCCCTAACTCACTCTCTCTCTCTTTCTCTCCCTCTCCCTCTCCCTCTTTCTCTCTCTCTCTCTCTCTCTCTCTCTCTCTCTCTCTCTCTCTGAGCTACTCAGAGATTCCAGCTCTAGATTCATGTCTCACTCTGCTGCCCGGATCATGAGGAGGGAGATCATCTGTGATTACCCCCACACTTACTGAACAGAGCACATGGATAGAAAGCCTGATCTCCCCTAAGAAACTGCAGATGCCTCTTCATATAGAACTCTTAGTTTTATCTGTTCATAGTTTTTTCTCTTTATCACTCTCCGGTATCGACCAGAGGAGGATGGGTTCCCCTTCTGAGCCTTGGTTCCTCTCAAGGTTTCTTCCTATAATTAGGGAGTTTTTCTTGCCACTGTCGCCTTTGGCTCATTGGGGCTCGGACCCGGATTCTATAAATTGCATTGTGACAAAGTCAGTGACTTGACTTGACAAACGGTGCAAAAAACAATTGTCAGTGCACGAACCCCGTGTTCCATTTGAATAGCTAACGGGGCATGACTACATTTTGACGCCTCTATATGTTACTGTGTTAACATGAAATGACCATGAAGGAATAATCCAGCCAGGATCTGAATATCAAGCCAAGTGAAAAAATGTTTTTTTTAGAGAAGAGAGAGAAAGACTAATGAACTTGACCATGAAAAATGTCAAACTGATAAAGCTAAGAAGGACATATCAGGACTACAGAAAACTTTAACCCACATAATGTCTGCGTTTGTGATGAGAGAATGTACAGTATCAGCGTAATTTATTACATATTCTGTATTGTCACGTATTCTAACATCAATATGATGGTGACCCTATCGGTTATTAATCATTGCTTGATATGAACTGATACTATCCAAATGCAGTGCTTAACAATGTGAAATCCATTACAAACACGAAACTGAAGGTAAATAAATCACCAAGAGATCTGCAGGAGGTGTAAGATTTAAGTCTAGGTGTAAGTATTAATACAGATTCGCCAACTTTAATAAGGCTAATTAGATTCCAGTTAAATGTCTTCAGTTAAGGTAAAAATGAAATGGATGTTAAAGATTACACAGGCTGTGCCACGTGCAAACCACCACTTTACAACTTATCTCTACTAAAAACATTTTCAAACTCCTTTTACACTTACACTCTGTCACTGAGGTAGTATCCAGTGATATGACTTGTGATGGCTACACTAGCTGCCACACAGTCAGAGTGAATGTGGGTAACATTCATGCACTGAACACTTTAGTTTGGTTTATGTTTAGTG
>JBBIGC010000018.1:4695525-4709999 GCA_037576955.1 Lepidarchus adonis | reverse complement strand
TGTGTGTGTGTGTGTGTGTGTGTGTGTGTGTGTGTGTGTGTGTGTGTGTGTGTGTGTGTGTGTGTGTGTGTGAAAGACTGCTAACCCCAGCGGTTTATTCACTGTTAGTATGGATGGCAGCACACAGCTTTCAATAACAAAAAGTGCTGAGCGTCTGTGCTGCTGAGGGGAGCAACACAATGGAACTGTAGGTGATGCGTATGCAGCATTACACTACATAACACTACAGTATGACGAACCTTCACCCCTGCTTTATTAGCAAGATTCATGCTCATCCATTATGGATGATCAATTTAAACCACTTGATAACATCAGGAATTAATCTGAATTGATTTGCTTAAAGATGGCGAGATATAAAAGGCCATCGCACATGAATCATTTATAAAAGGTGACATCTTTTCATGTCTCTCTCCATCTCTTCCCATCTCTCTCTTCTCTTCACACCCTTCTTGAGTTCTTTGTAGATCTCGTTTTGATGATTATAATGTGTTGTATATCAAATTGATTAAAAATCCTCCCACACTCTCATAGACTAACACACAAACACACACATATAGAGCTCTGCAGGCTCTCAGAGGTCATGCATTTTCAATTGAGGCCTCGTTATGCATGATCCAGATAAGCTGTGTTCAGAATGAAATGGATGTGATTGGATTAGTGTGAACAGGCTGTGAAGTGAGCTGTTCATTCATCCCCGTTGTGACAGCAGGATATTCACTAATATCTTAATGGATTCATATCAATAGGATGGTTAACGGGTTCATTTAGGCTACGGAGGCAGCAATTAGCAGTTTGAGTAAGCAAATAATTTTGTCTAACAAGAGATATTTTGAGGTGATTTTCACTGACAGTTGTGATGGTGCTAACAAAGTGCTGGGTTAAATATTGGATAGAAAAATAACTGTCCAGTCCTGAAGTAAGGTAAAGCACTTGAGTAGTTGGAGTACAATAGCATGCTTTTATTCTATGAAGTGCTTCAGTTGAAAAAAGTTTTAAAGCTTTGTAAAGTAAAAAGTGACTATTTGTTATTGTGAACACACCCCATCAAGTGCACCACAATGAAATGTGACCTCTGCACTTAACCCATCACCCATCAGTATTGGCTGATATGGTTATTTCAGTACTGGTATCGGTATTGGCTGATACTGATACTTCAGTACTGGTATAAGTATTGGCTGATACTGATACTTCAGTATTGGTATCAGTCTCGACTGATACATTAGCATTGGTATTGGTATTGGCCGATACTGATACTTCAGTACTGGTATCAGAATTGGCTGGCACTGATACTTCAGTACTGGTATTGGTTTTGGCCGATACTGATACTTTATTACTGGTATTGGACTTTGGTTGATACTGAAACTTCAGTACTGGTATCAGTCTCGGCTGATACATGAGTACTTGTATCCATTTTGGCTGATACGGATACTTTATTACTGGGTTTGGACTTTGGTTGATAATGATACTTCAGTACTGGTATCAGTCTCGGCTGATACATCAGTACTGGTATAGGTATTGGCCGATACTGATAGTATATATCAGTATATATCACTGATATAAGTATCGGGATATAAAAAGTCCTATACCATCTATGAATGTGATTCCATTCACAGGCTAGTCACAGGGGCTTCTGCTTTTGACTTTGTGGACTATTTCTAAACAGAAGCCTCTCTGTAGTAGCCAGAAAAAGTGAGAGAGAGGTTGGCCAAGCGAAACATGGTATCAAAGAAATGAAATGGGTCGTACGCTTTGAGTGAGTGAGTCTCTCCCTCTCCAAATCCAATCTACTGTTTGGCGGGAGAGATATTGAGAAGGGCAACCAAGGCTCCCAGGGTTGGTTTGTTTTTATTTGGGAAGGTATCTGAAAGAGTGAGTTCCCTCCATCTTCATTACTCTCCCACTGTGTGCAGATTAAAGACACATCTCCCGAGCTTCCTGCCGTGGCTTCCACAAGCTTTGTTTCAATGCACAAGGCTTGCAGCTGCGCAAGGTTTCCACGGAGACCTGTCGTCGCGGTGAGCTCCATGGCGACCGACGCAGGGAGAGGGGTGGCTGTGCGAACAGCTATGTCTCAGAGAGAGAGAGAGAGAGAGAGAGAGAGAGAGAGAGAGATCTGTAGGACCAGCTTTCTTAATCATTAATACATTCACAGCAAGGGTGAGCACTCAGAATGCCACAGAGTGACCATGTGTGCCTGTGCACAGTGGTGGGGTGAGTTTACACAAAGTTTAACAGTGGGCAGCCCATGGTCGAGCAAGCATTGTGCCCTCAAACCGCCCACAGAGTTTCAGGCTGTGGCTTGCCGCCACAACAGCATCTCTACGCTGGCCTGTTAAAGCCACTGGCTCTTGAGGCTTATTGTAAAAGTGTCAAAGAAAATGTTGACAGCCTTGCGACACTTTTTATATGCAAGAAAAAACTGAATATAATAAAGGGAAAGAAAGAGAAAGAGAGAGAGAGAGAGGGTGTCTGCATCAGGGCTGTAAAATTATTTTGGATTTTATGACTGTGCGATCAGAAAAGGAGATTCTTTGTGCAACAGCAGGCCTTAAATAAACTGTTTCACATCAGTACGATATCCATAGTGACTCAGAACCCGAGGTTTAAATTCCCTCTCTGTATTACATCGCAGAGGGTTAAGTGTTAAGTGATGTTAAAATAAAAGATAAAATAAAAGAAAACCCATGATCAGGAGATGAGAACTCACTGCAGCTGATCTCCTTATCCTCTCCAAGGTCATTACTGAAGGTCATAATATCTCCTCTTGTTGTCTGGTTTTGATAACCATCTATTGACCCATCTATCTAAACTCGTCTCTTGACATATTATGTATTTTTGACCAGAAATACAAAAAGAAAAAGATTTTTCTAAAAAGCTTGATTTTAACCTTATCTAATACCAAATTGATGTAGTAATATGGCCGAGCCAAAGCAAGTAATATATATCACTACAGCTTTTTGCATCCTCAGTACAGACAATAAAAAACAGCAGGAAAATAGATGAACACGAGACTATAAACACTAAGACACATTGCAGAGAATTCCTTAGTAATGAGCAATAGCTCACAAAGAAACAAATCATACCAGAGAGTATATATTGTGGTACTAATGAGTCCATAAACAAGGAGCAGGTGTAGTTGTCAGTGGCCTCTGCCAAAATGGAGCTGAAGCCAATAAGCCCCAACCAGGAGATGATTGTGGAGTCTCCCTAAGAATCTTCCTCCTTTCTTAACACACAGCTGGTCAGAGACAGGTCTGTAGTATTACCTGAAAACCAATGGAAGCTTATAGAGAAGGGTTAGTAAAGGTGCAGAAAATATAGACTGTAGTAATCCATCCAGTAGTGATGGACATCATGGACTCAATGTACATAAGTACCAGAGAAAGATTAAGAAAAGATGTATCAAGGGCAACGGGAGGTCAGCAACAGCAACCATAAACTAAAATTGCCTTAGGGTCTCTCAGATCTGGGAAGTGAACTGGACTGGAATCAGAGTGGGATTATGCAGAACAATGAACTTAGCTCTCTATTACACCTTGTCAGGGTGAAACTAAGAATTGGGGGTAACTAGTCTGGCACCATCATTACTTGGATAGGGGGGTGAGTGGACAGTAGGTCTAGAAAAAAAGTCTAGAACTAGAAAAGTACATGGAATCAATGAAATGGTAGTATTCTAAGTAGAATTTAAGACTGGATTCTGAACATCCTGAGTGGACGCTTCAGTGGGCATGGGCACACTGAATAGGACATCTCTATTCTCTAATCCGTCCCTTGTGCAATGTAGTAGGGCTCTTAATTGCTCTATTAGTTAGCCAGCATAGTATGAAAGCAAGGCTTTCTTCTTCTGATAGAGGCATTCTTGCTATACCAGCAAAATAAGAGAACACTGCAAGAAGGAACCCTTTGGAGCACACAAGCAGGACCCTAAGACGGGCAACATGACGGGGTCAACATCTGATGGTGGACAGGACTGTTTGCTAGTGGGTTGCACACTTGAACATGATGCTGTAATTTCGTTACCTCAACTAATAGCCCCCTATGTCAGAAAAGTCATATCTTGAGATGCCTCAGCCCTAGTTGCTGCATGTTTTTGTAACATATATGAAAAACAACAGATGTCAGTTGTTTGGTTATTTACTAGAGGTGATATCAGTTATATAAATCAATCAATACTATGCAGACAATAAAAGTAAACTGTATATAAAAACGTTATTTTTCTGCATCTATGCTTGAGCCGTTAGCAGATTCTGCCTGTTATCAGTGGAAGATAATAGGCTCTGTTCATGTCAGTGCTTACTGGCAGAACCTTCTCTAAATGGAAGAGGAAGACACTTATAACACAATGCT
The DNA here is from genome assembly GCA_037576955.1 of Lepidarchus adonis. Lineage (NCBI taxonomy): Eukaryota > Metazoa > Chordata > Actinopteri > Characiformes > Lepidarchidae > Lepidarchus > Lepidarchus adonis. The sequence goes on along the minus strand of JBBIGC010000018.1, from coordinate 4,705,652 downwards.
CTTAAAACTACATTATAGTCATTGAACATTAGCTTTATCACAGGCAATGAATATTTATGAGCTTTTGCTAATCCATGCAGAGCTTGCATCAGTAGCTAGATGCTGGTTTAATTGGAAAAGTATGTTCATAATTTCAACAGTCATTGTCTTTAAGGTCACATTAATGTCATTATTACACAAGACAAAGTGCTGCCATTCTCAATTAGTTCAAATGGCCTAGCATGACATATTCTTCTGTTTTTGCATTTGTTTCATGAAAATACCTGAATTGTCTTAGCGTCTATAGATCATGGGTAAGCAACCAGGTGTTTCAGACACTATGGCGGTGGTTTAAAGAGTAATAGCAGCCTGCGATGTAATGACAACTCAAGTTCAATTTTGAAAAATGCTCATAAATGGGAGGAAAAACTTCTTTTCAGGGCCTACAGCTCTGCCACCTTAATTTTGTGGTCCATACACCAAACATAGACATTATGCCTCATCTTTTTCCAATAGTCCCAACACACACACACAAACAAAACAAGAGAAGAAATCTGTAGGGTGATGTTAAATGCACTGTGGGAAAGTGAAGACTTGGTGCTAATACTCAGAGCTGTAGTCAAGACAACCTATGACCCAGACTAGCTGAGTTGAAGTAAAGAATGAGTCCAAATGAAAAAGTTAAGATCATATATAACGTTGCTATAGACAGTATATATTCTGTTGTAGGATCTTTTTGCTATAATACTACAGGGTCACATCAGGCTACTTCACTTGGCTTGGTGAAAAGAAAATGCTGAGCACAGATGCATGGTGCACAGAATTTTGGCAGGCATTTGATTGGTGACCAGATGGCAATGTCAAAATCAGTTCTAGGTGACTTTTGAGATCATTAACCTAGTGCTAGTTGGAACAAGCTCGCTTACTTAAAGAATGTGTTTGTATGTTGGGGGTTGTTTCAGTATGTTGTCTGTTGTGGGTATTTATCTATGTATGTATATTTTTGTGTGTGAAATTCATGCAAATCATGCATTTAGCCCAGATGTGAAATTCAACTTTCCAAGCTTCCTTCTATTTTACATAATTAGTGAAAGCATAAACAATTCAAAAAGGCATCCAGGTTGTTAAATGTTCCCTCTATCAATGCATCAAGGAGGATACTGTGGCACCACTGTTATAGGCATTTAAAGAATAGGTCTAGCAAAGATTACGGTGTTTGTTCTCTCTCTAATATTAAGGTACACTTTCCTTGATCATTTTAATAAAACATCTATGAAAAGTGGAAAATCAAAGAGTTCACATGCAGGAACAGACAGTTGTGGAAGTTCATTCTTGGATCACGTATTTTTCACGTAATTCTGTATTTTAACCCCTAAAGCAAGCATTTGTTAATTCAGATGTTGAGTGAACTACATCAAAATGCCTTTCTATGTTCTGTAAAACTTGAGCGGGTTGACATTTATGCTATGGACATACCAACAGTGAAGTGTTTTTATATTTAAAGGGCTTCCAGGGCTTGTGATTTGGATGTAATCTGTGAAACATTGACACATTTTGTTAACATGTTACATCTGCTAATTTATTCACTTTAAGGAATCAAAAACCATTGAGGACCTAATGAAACCTTTATAATAGTCTTATTGTAAAGTGGTATCTTTAAGAGAATCAAATCTACCTTCTAATTTTTTAAATAAACTAAAAATGTAAAGAGAATGCAAATCACATTTTAAATGTTAAATGGTCTTTTAGTTTTAATCAGTGTGTGGTATTTTGGGTTTTAAATTCAAATTTCATAACTGTAGCCTCACGGTTCTTGAGATTAAATTATGTCAGTTGCAGTTCCCCATGTATAAAATTTAACCAAATTTAGCATCTGGGAACCATTATCTAGGCAGTTACAGGCTGAACTAATGTGTTCATGTCTAAGGTAGGCACAGAATGGTCTTTAAGTCAAGTCAAAGCAGCTTTACAGAGTTGATAGAATCCGGGTCCGAGCCCCAATGAGCCAAAGACTCCCAAATTATAGGAAGAAACCTTGAGAGGGACAAAGGCTCAGAAGAGGAACCCATCCTCCTTTGGTCAACACCGGAGAGCGATTAAAAGGGAAGAAAATTATGAATAAATAAGATCAGGAGTTCATGGTAAAGAGGCATCTGCAGGTCCATAGGGGAGATCAGGTAGCTTTCTGTCCATGCTGCTCTCTTCAGTACACAAAATTCCACATGTTGAGTACGATGTAAATCGAGGACCCCCTGTACCAGTGCCTGGACTAGGAGTTGAGTTTCGTATTCTAGGAGATACGGCCTGCTAAAGTTTGATTGGAAAAATAGGATGACAAATAGAGCACAAATAGAACTTTGAGCACATGTAAATAAGAGGTGTGAGCACATGTAGTCAGGTATTATCGTACCATCTTAGCAAATTTCTAAACTGCACTTTACGATGATTGAAAGGTCAGTGGCAAATATAATATATAATATTATATACAAAGTTGTGTGAAAAAGTGTCTGTCTCTTTTCTGATTTTTTTTTCATGTTTGTCACACTTAAATGTTTCAGATCAAACTTTAAATATTAGACAAAGACGACATAAGTAAACATAAAATGTAGTTATTAAGTGAAGGACAACCTATTAAATATCCAAACCTACATGGCCCTGAGTGACAAAGTGATTGCCCCCCTGTTAAAACATAACTTGACACAAATCACTTAAATAAGACCTGCCTGACAAAGTAAAGTCAACTAAAAAAACTTAAAAGCTAGACATCATGTAGAGATCCAAAGAAATTCAGGAACAAATGAGAAAGAAAGTAATTTAATCTATCAGTTTGGAAAAGGTTATAAAGCTATTTTTAAACCTTTGAGATCCAGTGAACCACAGTGAGAGCCATTATCCACAGATGGCAAAAACATGGAACAGTAGTGAACCTTCCCAGGAGAAAATTACCTGAAGAGCACAGCGATCACTCATCTAAGAGATCACAAAAGACCCACAACAACATCCAAAGAACTTCAGGCCTCACTTGCTTCAGTTAAGGTCAGTGTTCATGACTCCACCATAAGAAAGACACTGGGCAACAATGACCTGCATGGCAGAGTGCCAAGAGGAAAACCACTGCTGAATAAAAAGCACATTAAGGCTCATCTCAGTTTTGCCAGAAAACATCTTGATGATCCCCAAAAAATTCTCTGTGGACTGATGAGACAAAAGTTGAACTTTTTGGAAGGTGTGCGTCCCATTACATCTGGCATAGAAGTAATATCGCATCATACCAACAGTAAAACATTGTGGTGGTAGTGTGATGGTCTGGGGCTGTTTTGCTGCTTCAGGATCTGGAAGACTTGCTGTGATAAATGGAACTATGAATTCTGCTGTCTACCAAAACCTCCTGAAGGAGAATGTCTGACCAACTGTTCGTGACCTCAAGCTAAAACGAACTTTCTGCAGCAGGAAAATGATCTAATACACACCAGCAAGTTCACCTCTGATTGGCTGAAGAAAAACAAAATGAAGACTTTGGAGTGACCTACTCAAAGTCCTGACCTGAATCCTATTGAGATGATGTGGTATGAACTTAAAAAGGTGGTTCATGCTTGAAAACTCCTCCAATGTGGCTGAACTACAACAATTCTGCAAAGATGAGTTTGGGCCAAAATTCCTCCACAGCTGTAAAAGACTCATTGCAAGTTATTGCAAACGCTTGATTTCAGTTGTTGCTGCTAAAGGCCCAACCAGTTATTAGGGGGCAATCACTTTGTCACACAGGGCTGTGTAGGTTTGGATTTTCTCTGGCTACTATTTAAATTAGTTTGATGATCTGAAACATTTAAGTGTTACAAACATGGAAAAATAAAGAAATCAGGAAAGGGGCAAACACATTTTCACCACACTATACATATCAACACTACACATACTACACACACTAAAGACACTCCTTTTTCATAGCATCCATGTGGGGCTACAATTCCTACAACTTTTACATGGCTTGGTGAAGTCTAAGAATATGATAATGTCAACCACAAAGGAAAACAAAACTGACAAATACTATATCACTTCAATGGCAGTCATAATGGTATCTGTGTGTTTGTTTATTATGAGTATTGCTTATGTTTTTCAAGCCTGGCTGGATTACTTCCTAGAAGGAAACCCGACAGGGGTGCTGTGCAGAAAACCCAGCTGGAAGCGAACAGAGCCTTTCAGGATGAGGGCCTTTCACGCAACCATTAAAGTAGCCTCACAGTTGTCATTTTAGTGCCGATCTCACACATGGTCACAGAAAGGGTTAATTAGCAACTCCCATCCAGTAATTACTGCCGCGTTATGAGACTGTATCGTCAGTGTGTGGGCTTGTGAGTGCTTCCTCATCACCAGGCTCGTTGATTTTCCCACCTTTACACTGACAGATTTCACCTTCTGTGCTTCTGAGCTTGACAAGTAGGACTCTGTATTCTCTCTTCCTGACCCAGGATTGGTTGGTAGAAATATTTTTCTGCAAGATTGGCTAGTAAACTATAGAAAGAACACCAATGAAAAGAGCTCAATGGATACTTTTACAAATGGCAAATAGGCAACTAAATTCTATGCTGAAGTGCTGCCCAATATGGACAAACTAGAAGTGTTGCGATTACTGTTACATATTGCAATTATGATGCCTGTTAACATATTAATGGGTCTGTATGACCTTCCTCTAAGTAAAGACTATGTAAATATTGTTAAAGCTTTAAAAGCGTATGATCACTGCTCCATCCATACAGTCCACATATGGAAACTAAGCTTAAAAAACAGCACATTTTCAAATCATAGGTTTTCAGATGTCACAAATCCAAAAAGTTCATAATTTTTTGTGTTTGCTTAGAGGCTCATTTGCATATTGTGGCATTTTTCTAACAGAGACCAATATTGCAATAATTATTGTGTTGTGCAGCTCTAATTTCTGTGTCATATCAGTCACATTACTTCACCTCTCAATTGCCTACGGGTGTAAAGTATGAACAGAGTCCACTCTTTTTGCTGACTGTCATGGAAAACCACTGTTAGTAACAGATTTACCATTAAAGAATTTCACAAATGGTATGTGAGATTCTGAAAGATCCTATATAAGGAAATCCCATCCTCTAGTATAAAATGTATATATTTCTCTTTGATCTAAAATTCTCATTTTTTTAGAATTTTCTTGACAACAACTGTGTGACGATCCATGGCCTGTCTCTGGTCATCTACACCAGCTCAGGCAGAAGTCGCTCGGAAGCTGTAGGCCTGTATGTGGTTACTGTTCTTAATCAGGCGCTGAAGTCATTTTGGATTTGGCTGCTCCTCAAAGAGTTAACCTGTTAGCAGCACAGTGCTTCAGCTGTGAGAGCAGAGCCTCCTCTCACGTTGCCTTTTACATAAATAAGAGTTCTCTCTCTTTCTCTTTTCTCTCCCTCTCCTCGCTCATCCTCCCTCTCTCCTGTTCACTCTCACACACACCCACACAGAAGCAGTCAAATCCACTGGCAGAGGGAGAGAGAGGAGGATGAGGCAGGACACGTGAGAGAGAAAATCGTTTCTTTCAGTGCGGCTTTTGCACCTCTCTTTCTCTCTGTCTCTCTCTCTCTTTCTCTCTGCACCCCCCTTTTCTCTCCCTCCCTCTCTCTCCCCTCTGGTTATTTGTGGGATGCTGATGAGAAGATGAGCAAGATCTAAAGCAGGTCTGTGTGAAGTCTTTCCCCTAGCCTTGATTCTGTGCTTGGTGTTGCAATGAGCATGGCTTTGAACGGTCCTGCGCGTGTGTGGGTCTATCTATGGACGACGTCACACCAGGCAAAATTTAAAACCAAATCTAAGCTGTTGTATGTTTGTATGATTGGCATTGATCTCTCTCTCTCACTCGCTTTATCTCTCTTTCTCTCTCATTTTGGTGTGAGGTTAAAGTCTTGTTATTGGGGGCAGCATGTGGTCCCCCAAAGATTTTAGGAAACACAAATGGTACTGAGCTACGTAACAGGCAACACATGTTAGGAAGGGCTCTGTTCCTAAACTGGAGATGGAACAGGAGTGTAGGCTTGTAACTAGCAACACATGTAACACAGTTTTGCTCCAAGTCTGCAGTGACTATCCCCCTACACACAAACTGTGAATTCATTGCATCCTCATGACCCCTGCATTTAAGCATAAGCTGTCTGTGCTAAGAAGCAGATTCAAGATGGAGAGAAAGGGCTGATGGAACACAACCTTTAGATATGCTATGTTACAGGAGAAGGAGATCCATTGAATATAATGTACGAAAGAAAAATGCCATCTGAACTCATTTTGGAGCATTCCCATGATTATTTCTAAGGATGGGATTTGATGACAATACCGTACCTGCTGATATCAACACAAAAAACACATTTTTAAAAAACAGAATACATCCACCTAGACTGGAAAAGGTGATTTATTTATTTATTTATTTATTTATTTGTACTTCATTTCTAGGGGTTAAAAAATATTAAATGTGAGAGAATTTGAAAGCATTTTAGTGTGGTGTGCCAGCATCACCAAAACATTCTGCAAAAAATGCAAAGATAAAATATCAGTTGGTCAAATATGAACATCTGTCCATTGCTGATATTATATTTTCAAGCAAATATGATTCCAATATCATTGTGCATCTGTTCTTTATGAAATGCTGATACAGTATAAAAAGCAGATTATTTTGTCAATTTATGTGCATTTTTGGTAAAATTTTAAATTCCAAATGGGTCCATTTCAACAGGCATGATCTGTAGTATTTTTACTGTATTTGGGTGCACTTGTTGGGTTTGGAGAAAAGTCATTTTATTTAATTTGCCTTGTATTGGTTCTATTAAAATAAAATATTCCTTGTAGGAAGGAATATTAATTTTGATCACCAAGTTGTCTAGTGTGAGTGTGCAGTGTGAATAGCAGACTGCCTTCTTATATTCAGCACTTCAGGGTTGTTTTCTAGAGACAAATAAAAAAATTTTTTAAGCTAACTGCTTGTGACCAGCAGGGCCACCTTAACCTCCTGAGTCCCATGGTGGTACACAGTTATGTATTATGGACGACCATAACACTGTAAAGGGACAACCTAGTCTGAACTACTTTATGTGTCTTTAAATGATAATTCCCAGAATTGTCTAGTTTTATAGTTTGTGGTTGAAACCCACTTTCTCATGGTGTATCTTAAATATACTTTAAAAAATACAAATACATGAAGGTCCTGTTTTAAAATGTTCTAGTAGCTGGCTTATGCTGAAAGAAGCCTGATTTATCTTACTGCTTGGAAGTGTCACATCAATATTTATCAGCGGCTTTTTTCTTACCATGTAGAGACATGCACAATGGCCGTATGACGTATTCTGTAAAACCCGTGAGGCTGAGAGAATACAGACAATTAAATAACATGACAAAGAATGATTTGGCATGAAAATAATAACTTAAACTTACTTTATATATCTTTATAAATTAAATTGGATATATTAGAGTAGACACATTGTGCTATAACTGACCTGGTTAACAGCTGTGTAGAGTTATTAAGCAATGAATTCATCAAGCGATTGATTAGGAGACAGGCGTGGACATTGTGGGTATCAGACTGGAAGTCCTCATTAATCAATGCCTACAAGGTGCATCTTTCTTCTGTGCAGATTAGTATCGACAGGCATATGAGGCAAGTGATATTCTTGTAAGGAAAAAGTATTCAGTTCACCAGCTCATTATTAGATTTTTTACATCTGTAATTTGTAATTGATTATCGCCATCTGCTATCTAGGTCTCTCCTGTCTTTAGCTTTGTAACTGTGAAAAAGTGCAGCTTATATGATTGAAATGAGTGTCTCCTGAAACCTTTCTTGAAGGACCACTGCCCTTCACATTTTTTTCTTTTAACAGCCCCACTTTGGCTAAGGGAACAGGGAAACTGCAGTTTTATGGGCCTCCAGGAGTAGGATTCGGAAACGCTGCTACAACATTAGAATAACTGGAAAGTATTTGTATATTTGAACAAAAAATCATAGAAAAAGTTGCACGCAGCCTTCCTTAGTACACTTCTGCATACCAATACTATACAACATACATAAAAGCACTTTGATCAGTCTTTGTGACAAAAGCTCTTGATTTTTGGTAATGATACCGATCAAATTGAGGTCGACTGGGCCTCCTCAGGTTTTTAAATATTCCATAGAACGTGGTGGGAAGTTTATTGCATGGTCTTTTCTTTCATCTATATATACATTAATGCATACTGTCGATAACACTGCAGCTCGCTGATCCCACAGATTATTACAATTAATACACTGACAGGTCAATTCCTTGCACACTGACCTGGCACATGGTAGTGCTTGGCCATCATCATTCTATTTCAACAGGTTCAGAGGAACCAAGCCATCCTTCCTACCCAGTAGGACCACCATTTCTGCTTGGCTGTGACTTCTTCGGGGAGTGAATTCAGGTTTAGGTGTTTATGTGGATGCCCATACGGCTTAGCATGCCCAGAGAACAATAACAGATATTCAATTCAGCCCCAGCAGGCAGCCAGTTGGCTGGCTAGTCACAATAATAGAGAGAAGAACCCTGCCCTGCCATCATTCTCTCCCAACAGGTTTCTCTTGAAGCCTGGTGAGAACAGCTCATTACATAGCTAGAACCACAGCTAAGAGCTAGTTTTACACCAGGATTTTCCTTGAGCATTCCTCATTGTTTCAACTGGGGATTGTACTTTTCTGGCATTTAAACCCAGTATGGCAAGGTAAACATTGTTTAGCCCACTGCAGTGTAGCAGATCTATATAAGAGCATGTTGCTTAGAGGTAGTTGAAGGCAGCACCCCATAGATATCGCACAGATGATTGAACACTATAGGTCATTATTGAATAAAGTAAATGATTATTAATAACCTCACATATTAAAATAATGATGTCAATATTGTTGATACTGGTGGTATGCAGCGCCCTCCAGTTAAGCATTCAAATAAAAAAAAATGTATTGCAGGGGCATAATCCCACACTGAAAAATAAATAATTAAAATCACATGTGCCACAATTATTGGTACTCCTAACAATTTCTGTTAATCATGTAATTGAAACATTTTTGTCATTCCTAGTTTAGTTTCTAAGATTGATCAGAGTAACTTTTAATTAGTAATTAATGACTTCCTGTTTCCCTATAAATATAATGTGACACACATACCTGTTGCTCTTAGTCACAGAGAACATGGAGTACAAGTAAGGCAGATGTGTGTTGACCTTCATAAGTCAAATAATGGCTACAAGAAAATAGCTACTCATCTAAACATGCCTGTATCTACAGTCAGAGGAATAATAAAGACTTATAAATAATAAAAACAGTTACAAACAAGGCTAGACAAAGACCCAAGTTTATCTTGGCACCATGTGAATAAGATGGTAAGAGAAGTAAAAAAATTCTCCAAAGCTCACTGTTAAAGAGTTCAACCAAAATGTGGTATCTTGGGGTCACAAATTCTCTATGGTTACGATAAAACACTACAAGAAAATCTCTCTCTGTGCCAAAAAGCTGTTTGGGAGACATGCATAGAAAAATACTTTTTTTTTACCTACAATCACAAACATGAATGTCTGTAGTTTGCTAAGTGGTAATAGGACCTCAATTGGGACCTTGTGCTTTAAAAAAGAAGAAAAGCATTTTGGCATCAAACATTCTAAGTGGATCTGGCATGAATACAAGGACGAGTATGTGGAAAAGCACCTCATGCCCACTGTAAAGTATGGTGGAAGATCTGTGATGCTGTGGGGCTGTTTCTCTTCCAAAGGCCCTGGGAACCTTGTTAGGGTGCATGGCATCATGAACTTGAAATACCAGAACATTTTAAATCAAAATCTGGTGGCCTCTGCAAGAAAGCTGAAGATGGGTCTTCATTAGGTCTTCCAGCAAGATAATTAACTTAAACATAAGGCAAAATGAAAACAAAATGGCTCAGCAGACAACTCCCCCCATGGCCATCTCAGTTCCCAGACCACAACCCCATTAAAAACCTGTGGGGTGAGTTGAAGAGGAGAGTGCGTAAGAGAGCACCCAGAATTCTGGACGATCTAGAACAGTGGTTCTTAACTGGGGTTCGATCGAACCCTAGGGGTTCGGTGAGCCGGTCTCAGGGGTTCGGCAGAGCCTCCGCCGCGGAGGTCCGGAC
>JBBIGC010000018.1:4664294-4683593 GCA_037576955.1 Lepidarchus adonis | reverse complement strand
AAGTGTGGTCTAAAAACCTTTCTGTTTAATGGTTGACATTTTCTTCTGTTTATTTAGTCATTATTATTATTATTATTTTATTATTATTATTATTTATTTATGTATTTATTTATTTAAAAAAATTCTATGTGTGTGTTTTCATTGTAAAGCGACCTTGTGTTTGTGAAATGCGCCAAATAAATATAACTTATTATTATTATTTATTATTATTTGTAATAAGGGGAAATTTTCAATTACATTATGATTAACAAGAACAAGATTAATGAAGTGTCAAACAAGCGAAAATAACAGAAAAAACACACACACCCAAAAGGAAAAGCATATGTGCAGCAAATTATCAAATATGTTGGTCACCTAATGTTAAGTGAAACCAAATACAAAACTGTCTACACACAAACACAACAAGCAGACAACATTCCACACCCACCAAGACTGTATGGGAATTTTTGACATCATCGCCAATTCAGATCAAGGTCAATGCTATTGGTTAAGTGTCTGTAGTAGTAACCGAGCTGCAAAGAGAATTCAGATATAGATCGTGTATGACCAATATTTTTCGACCCTTTCCTTAATAACTCTGCTTAAGTCTGCCAGCTCAGCAATTTGTTTCTTGACCCAAACTACAGCCCTTACCCTCCTTCCAAAAAGAAGCTTAAAATTACATTGATTCATTCAAGTGCAGACCTGTTCAGTCTCCGAGGGTGTGACAAGTTGATTGCGCTGACAGCTTAATTGCATGTCTCTGGCATAATGATGCTGAGGCATTCTGAACAAGGACAAGGTTGAAGCAGCTCTAGACAGCTGTAGAAAGATAGAAAAGGCTTGGGGGGGTTGTAATGTGAAAAGCAGGATGAATTCATCATGAACATCGTCCTTGGGTTTGTACTTTCCTCTTTTGGTTTTGTTTGAGAGAAATGTGACTGCATGACACATGGAATGTCTTGGATTGGAACATGGCCTTCCATTCTAACCCGACTTTAAATGGATGTGGACTGTTTTTCTGAGCATACACTAGACAGATTATTGCTATGGACAGAACATACGCTGAAACAGACTTTTTTTTTTCCCCTCCAACATGGAAACCTAAATGAAGCTTTTGGTCTAAATAATAGTGAATTCTACACACAGGCATAGAAATCAAACATATAGTTGTACAATCCTTCATTTTTATGCATTGGAAGCATGAAAATAACATTTATTAAATATATAGAACTGGAGTGGATGGCTTGACAGTATTGCAATGAATCCAATCTCTGCTAGACACTCGGAACAATGAAAAGGCCCAAAGTATTCTTTAGAGAGAATACTCTGAAATAAAATTAGAAGAACCTCTAAACTCTAAATCCCAGAAAGATATATTCAGTGGTTGCTTTTAAATAAAGTTTTTTTATATCACAATGTAAAAGATCTGTATGCATCTAGATGTGTTTAATAATAGGTGCTCTGTTGGAAAGTGACCCTTTTGCCAGTTCTCACTAGGTTTTAATGGTCTAAATGTTCTATTGGCCTTTTTCATAAACAAGAAAATAGGATTTTGTTAACGTAGGCACATTTTCAGCTGCTCTTTATTTCTCACTGTATGAAATGTGTATTAGATCAGAGCACCACCGTATAAAATTGAACCAGTTGAGTATTTTGTGACACCTCTAGGAAAGTGAGAGGCAGTTTATAAGGAGCATTGCCATTTCCTATTCTTCCCATTATCACCAAAATCCACTTGGATGGAAGACACCAGAGAGTCCTTTTTATATGAGTGTAAATGGTGCTAAAAATTTTAATAGACTTTCATATAGAACTGTTCTTTAATTTTGTGCATGAAAGCGCTACAAAAAATTAACAATATATTACTTTTTTTCTACAGCAAGTCATTTTTATGATGGTAGCTACTAAGTGCTGATTGCCTGGCAGCAATACTTTTTTATACTGAAACAGTTGATGCTGTTCTGTCATTAGTAAACAAGTGCATTTCTCTATGAAAAACAAAAAAACATTTTGAAGAATTCTGAATGATCCCCTTCATTTTGGACTCACTGGGGAATATATTGTCTGATCAGACTGAAAGATGATTTTATTGCCAGTTCGTTTTCATTTTTCATCCTGTTGTGGTCATTTGTGTGTCATGTCATAAAGCCTTTAAAGTTTTCACCAAAAACCCAAATACTTTAGCAGATTCTGAAAAAATAGTAAAACAGCAAAAACCCACTCTCTGTTATCTCATTCAGCACATATGAGATGATTAACACAGTTCACAGATTTTTACAGGATGGAAAAAGGATTTTAAGAAATACATAAAGTCCTCTATACCTTTAATGTACAGAAATGTTTTTGTATTATTATTATTATGTACATGTATACTTAGATTGTTTTTTTTTTTTAAATTTTTGTGTTACTGTATATTCCTTTCAATAATTATGACATTTTATACAAGTGATTATTTTATAAATAATAACCCAATTGAAAAAAATTCTAACTTTTCCATCCATTGTAATATCCATTTGACTCTTCTGTGTATGTGTGCATGTGTGTTCATACACAGGTTCACCAGTATTACAGCTTCCTGCCAGAAGATAAGGTCCCATACGTCAACAGCATTGGAGAGAAGCATCGTATTAAACAGCTCTTAAACCAGCTCCCCCCTCATGACAACGAGGTTAGTCAAGAATGTTTTATATTTGTGACGCCTCATGCACACAAGAACATCCATATACAGCAATGACAAAAGGTCAATATCTAAACAAATACAACACACTTGGCGAGCCTTCAGGGTCTTTCTACCCCAGATATACAAAAATCTTTACAGACAGCGAAAAATGTATAGAAAGTGTGAATGAGATCAGTTGCTACAGGTGTCAAAGCGCTGAAAAAATCCACATATTTAAGTTAGGATTTTCAAGCATCTCATACAAAAGCAGCTTCTATTTTGAACCACATGCTGTATATATAGCAGGACTTAAGGGATTTGAGGTTCATGGCCTGTCTACAGTAGAGCAGTTGTGGTGTGAGTTTGCCTATTTGCAGTTTTAAATTGAAGGGGGGGGGGGGGGGGGGCTTTTTGCAAAGTGTGCTAAGATGTTACAAGCTCTCCTGTGCATTTCTTCTGCACGTTACAACTGCCAACAATGAAATAATTTCACTGAACATGATGGGACAGAAGCCTTCACATTAAAAAAATATTTTTATCTTAATATGACCTAATACATTATCCAATCCGATTTGTATCCAATCAAATTCAATCAAACAAATGTAAAATATTGTACTTGTCCATTTGCTTATTGAGAAAAATGATCTCACATATGTAAGAATTAAATATCTGCATGTAGTAAAACCCCTAGGATGAGCAGATAATTTAGCAGCAGGGGTTTTTAGTCAGTGGAATGGGTGCATGTTCTGTTTTATTAAATAAATAAATGGGATTATCAAAGTGTGATCTTTGCAACATGTTTTTGGAAGTGTATCGTGTGTTGAACAAATCATTTTTTGGAGGAAAACTGCTGATGCCGATCAAGATCATTTGTAAAGAGTCTGGACTCCTCCAGTCCAAAGTCAGAGTGTACGCTAATGAAAGAAATTTAAGACCATAGTTGTCGATGATGATGATCATAACGTGGATTTTCTTAGGTGCGATACTGTAACTCTTTGGACGAAGAAGAGAAGAGAGAGTTGAAGATCTTCAGCAATCAGAGAAAGAGAGACAACCTGGGGCGAGGGACTGTCCGCCCACTCCCCCTCACCATAACTGGAGCCGTTTGTGAACAGGTATGAAATAATAAAGCGCACTGAGCATTAAGGTCATTGTGAAAAACATCCAAATGTATAACAGTAATGATCACCAAAACGAAAAGGAGGAACTTAGCATGATTGAAACATGAGCTACCAGTTCCCGACCAGAGTTCCTTCCATTTGAATGCTGTGTTACAGGTGGAGGTCTTGAGAGATGTTACAGCATGTGAAATTCAGCAGTGATTTACACAATCAATTACATTCACACTCAGTATCCTGATGACGTTGAGTGTGCTCTTTTTAATGCAAGGCAATGACAAAAACAACACTGCATGCACACTAATAACTTCTCATTAAACTCAGATGCATTTCAACTGATTTTTTCCACTCAATGAATAATGTAACTGCAAACATGCTTTTGTTAGTGCCAGTGATATATTATATTATTTTGTATATTATTGGATATTATGTAGGAAGTCATACAGTATTTCCTGTTGCAAGAAGTCTTCTTTCAAGAGTGGGTCCCATTCTCAAAGGCAGTGATAACTGTAATTGTAAGCTTAAATGTGGTACAATTCAGCCAAGCACAAAAAACTGCACAATGTGAAGATCCACCCAATATTCTATATATGTAGTGTTACATATCGTACTTCTGTTTCATAGTGTGGAGGTCAGATAAACAGCGGTGATATTGCTGTTTTTGCCTCACGAGTGGCCCACGGACTGTGCTGGCATCCTCACTGCTTCGTGTGCGGTGTGTGTGCTGAGTTGCTGGTGGATCTCATCTATTTCCACCAAGACGGGAAGATCTACTGCGGTCGTCACCATGCTGAAAGACTCAAACCTCGCTGCTCAGCGTGTGATGAGGTCAGTACCATCATTTCAGTTCTCAGCCAAAAAAAGCACAGGCTAACCCCGAGCAGAGTCCTAAATCCCTGAACCCGAGTTTGATGGAACTTCACTCCTCGCTTCCCACTGCCTCAACCAAAAAAAAACTTTTAATCCTTAAACTTCAAACTCTTCAAAACCTCCTATATCCTTTAAGCTAACTTGAACAGAAAGCCTTTCCATGAGCCTGAGCTGACAGTCCTCTCTTTCACTTCTCTCACTGTTTTTTTGTTTCTGTTACATCAGATCATCTTTGCGGATGAGTGCACAGAGGCAGAAGGAAGGCACTGGCACATGAGGCATTTCTGCTGTTATGAATGCGAGACACCGCTTGGTGGCCAGCGCTACATCATGCGCGAAGGGCGGCCTCACTGCTGCAACTGCTTCGAGTCGCTCTATGCTGAGTACTGTGACGCATGTGGAGAACATATAGGTAGACTATAGAAGAGACAAGATCTGTCGTTGTCATGATATCGGGTCTTCAGTCTGGGCTAAAGATCCTTATTTCTAGTAAAAAATTAAAAAACTGTAACACATACATTATCAGAATGCAATGGGTTATTCCATCTGGGATTAGCACTGGTATAACTTCCAGTGTTGAATTAATTGGCAATTGCTTGGATCCTCACCCAATTATTAGTGACTATTTTAATTAATAACACTGAAATAACTTGCATATTCATAACCTTTTATATATTTTCTGCTGAACAGTTAATAGCACATCTGGTAAAAGAAATTGTAAAAGAAAATTGCTAGCAGAGAAACTAAAGGCAAATGCTAGAAATAATACACTAAGACACATTTAATGAACTTTATGTCATTTTTTAGCCAAGCAAAGCTTCTGCTGAATAAAATTTGAGGCTGTGAGATTCTGCAGATTGTGACTGGAAGTAAAACAAAAATGAGGAATATAAATAATTAATAGGATTCAGTCTTTCTGGCAAATGAAGGATTCTTTTTTAGCATGCAACTGTCTGTGTTTTCTGAATTTGATTAAAATACACGTTATTTCACGATGTGTGCAACTGACATGCGTTTCTACCTTTAGGCATAGACCAAGGCCAAATGGCGTACGAGGGTCAACACTGGCATGCCACTGAAGAATGTTTCTCCTGTGCCCGCTGCCATCAGTCTCTGCTGGGTCGTCCCTTTCTTCCTAAGCAAGGCCTCATTTACTGTTCCCGCCTCTGTAGCCAGGGGGAGGAGCCTGACATGTCAGACTCCTCCGATTCTGCCTTCCAGAGCGCCCGCTCCCGCCAATCACGCCGCAGTGCTCGAATTGGCAAGCAGGGGGCCAAGAACAAGGCAGAAGGGGGTCGGCAGCAATCAACCAGCTCCACATCAGCCACAGGTGACCGGCTTTCAGCAGATGCAGACTCCCTTGCTGTGCAGATGGACTTGCTGAGTGTGTCCAGTCCTGCCCCTAGTCGTACCCCCAACCGCACACCTACACGAACCCCAAGTAGGACGCCAAGTCGTTCTCCAAGTCTGAACCGCAAGCAGTCCGTCTGGATGAGCAGGGATGAACCTTATTCCTATGAGTCCAATCAAAGAGATCCTTCACCCTCCCCAAATACTCATCAGCTGCGGAGCCAGTGTAGCATCCGGAGCCCTTACCCTTCTTCCCCCAGTCAGCCCCCAAAAGTTGTGAGCTCTTCTGAGCCTTGGCACAAAGAACCACAAGGGAGCAACCCCAAAAAGCCCCCAGTTATGGCTGCCCTGAGGGGGCACTCTTTCAACGAGAACTGGATGCATCATGGGCAGGACCCTGAGTTCCATCCACCTAAGCTCAAAACACAGATGAGTTTCAATGAGGTATCCAGCAGGGGTGCTGGATTCTTAGATAAGCGGAGTGTAAGTGTGCAAGGCTTCCCCAGAGATATGCGTCCTCCACTTCTAAGAAGCAGGCATCACATTGGTCCCAGCTTCGGTGAACTGACACCCCTGGAGCAGACACCCAGAGGGTCTGCAGACTCTCTGGCTCTTTCTTATGCCACAGGTATACACACTGAAACTCATTCCTTTTGAAACACATTAATACTATTCATATATCTAGTATATATCTATACTATTTTTTATGTACCATACTCTCCCAATGTTACTGTAATTTCTGAAACTTCTATTAATTTCCTCCGGGATAATAAAAGTATTCTGATTTCTGATTCTGATGTAATATTATATTCTTAGAATTATGTTTTTGCTTCTATGCAGGAAACTCTTTAGATGGGACTACAAGACGCCAGGAGCATCTTTCCCGGTTCTCGATGCCTGACTTGAGCAAGGACTCTGGTGTGAATGTGTCTGAGAAAAGTGCCATGGGGACTCTAAACTCATCCATGCAGTTCCGCAGCACTGAATCCCTGACGTCGGCCCCAAAACCATTTGCCGATTTAGGCATGCCTGTCAGATTAAGGTACCCTCCTCCCCTCTACTGGGACTCACCAAGAGGCCTAAGCTTTGACGAGCAAGCCAAAGGACGAATGGGCCTGACTGGAAGCATGGGCAATGTGCATGTAGTGACGCCACGGCCACGGCGAGCTAACACGCAAGATTCTCCGCGGCAACAGCGGCCGAGGCAACACCACCATCGCAAAAGCCATAAGGGTCACAAAGGCCACCATCGCTCCCGACGCTCCCGCTCAGACAATGCCCTTCATCTGGCTGCAGAAAACCAGGGCTACCCTAGCGACCCGGTTCAGAGGTTCCGTGATGACTTTCAACGACTTCCCTCATCAAGGATGTCACAGGATCCTTTTGGGGGAAATTACGCATATAGGCAGCAGTTTTTCAGGCCTTGTCCTCGGACCACCTCCGACCTGACGCTGCAGGACCCTGGAGGCCCTCGACTTGGTCAGTACCTGGGCAGGTATGGAGAGTTGGCAGAAGATGAAGATCACTTTTGCTCCACTTGCTCCTCATCATCAGAAGCATCTGATGATGAAGGCTACTTTATGGGTGAGCCCATTCCCCGGCCAGTCCAGGTGCGTTATCTCGACAACGAGGAGTTGCGACACCGCTATAGCCCCACTTTGATGGGTGGTCACTCCCAGCTACACACACGTAAGCGCCGAAAGAGTAAGAACTGCATCATCTCATAAGAGAGATTGTGTGTGGGGGTGAGTGTGTGAATGTGTGTCTGTGTCTGTGGGAGTATGTTTCCTTATTCTAATAACTTACTGAATGGATTGTAAACTAATTTAGGCATGATCGAATTATAACC
The DNA here is from genome assembly GCA_037576955.1 of Lepidarchus adonis. Taxonomy (NCBI): domain Eukaryota; kingdom Metazoa; phylum Chordata; class Actinopteri; order Characiformes; family Lepidarchidae; genus Lepidarchus; species Lepidarchus adonis. The sequence continues at coordinate 4,675,765 of JBBIGC010000018.1, read as the reverse complement.
AAGAAAAGCTGATCATGTCTTCTGGACCTTATCTCCTCTGTTTACTGTGACAGAAGATGGCACAAAGATTTCATCTATGAACAATTATGTACTTGCATATTACATTAAATATTGTATATCTGATAACACTTAAGTTCACTTGTAGAAACGTGCAATAAGAATGTGCAATGTATCTTTGGTTTGGCTTGGAAAACAAGAGTGAGGCTCAACGTGCAAAGAACTTTTCAGAGAAGCGAACTGATGTTGGTGGGTTACCAGAACTGGCTTTCATTATTGTATTCTAATCTTTATTCAGAGTTGTCTTAACTTAAAAGTCATTTGTGTTACTGTATATGTAAAGACTAGCTCAGCCTTATGGTTTGATCTGTCAGTACTGGTTATGAAGTCAGATAATGAAGACTGAGGGGACTTGGCTTTAAGTGCAAATCTTATCTACCCCAGCTTCCAGGCACCACTCCCCTTCTCTTTTCTCTCTTGAAACCTGACTTTCTTCTTCTCATCTTTTAGCATACACCTGAGACCCAGTTCATATAACTCTATAAATAATCCATATACTAGTTACTGTTTCCATTGTTCTAATTGCTTGCACTCCGTCTTATCAATACACTTTGACATCACTTTACATTGGCTTTTGAGCATAGCTATGTTCGGTATAGTCCTGTTTTAAATGCAATATACTTTCTTTTCCAAAGTCCTCATTTTAATAATGCTATCTTTAAATTATATGTATGTACAGTGATTTTAAAAAGTAATATAAGTTCTGGCTGTAGTATTGTAAATGTTTTGTAAATATAGTCTTAAATATTTCTATATTTTGTAACTTCAGATGCATTATTTGTATCATATTGTAGAGTGTAGAAACCCAAGCTGACTGCATGTATCCCCAGTTCATGTCTTGTATCTGAATTAAACAATTTCAATGACCATTAAACACAGGTCGACTTTTCTTTTAATCCTGACAGTAAAATTCTGGGAATTCAGGTTGAACACTGAATAAATTTAGTTGATTTTTTTTTTTAAAAAGGTAACACTTTATTTAGCTATATGACAACTGACATTTGCCTATAAATACATTTTTCTGTTGTCATACTTTTTGGGGAGAAACTGTTTAAAGCAGCCATTATGAAAAGTAATGCTTGTCAGAATACATTTTCATAAATGTCAGTGTTAAGTTTACATCAATTGTTACAAATAATTTTTTGGTAACCTTATGAATGAAAACCGTCATTTGCTCCTTCATCTCGCCGTAAAAGTCAACGTGTAAGGAAATACAATTTTTCAATTGCAGAAAATAATTTTCATAGCAAGAACAGATCACTTTAACCAAAAATGTATAAAATTGGAAACAAAGCATCTAATCAAGCACAAGAATTTAGTTCAGCAACTTCTGATAATGGCAAAATACTTTAAATATTATAGGTGCTAGTATGCAGAAGTGTTGCAAAAGTCGTTGATCATTGAATAAGTTGTGTTTACAATAATCACATTTTTGTCATATATATGAGAAGTGTCAGGCATCACATTGCCCCTTTCTTTCCATTTCCATTTGCTCACTGACATGCCTAGGCGATTAAAAGGCGTAATAACTGCAAACTGCAAGAGAAGAAATCATCTTGAGCATCTTTGACGAAGACAAGCATTTTCAGTCATTTGAATAAACAGAACATGGAGATAAAGAATATGGATTGATATAATTGGCATACATTTCTTGAGCATAGGCATACTAATCTTGAGTTATAGGATGTGGCATCATGGTGTTAATACATTAGTCAGGGAGGCTGGTTTGAGGGACCTTCCAAGTGCTCAATTAAAACAGTATTTCAGTCTTAACACATTTTATTTTCAGCCCACTGTAGATGTTTTCTAGACAATTTGCCCTCAACTTACTTACTAAAATGAAATACCTATTACATTCAACTGCCTGAACCCTGGTTCAATTCCTGACCAAATAACCAGATAGACTTGAATGTCCATAGATAATTCATAGGGGTCTGTCTAAAAAGCAATAAGCCAAAACACAGGTGTTAACAGCTTTAAAATTCATTATGGCAATTCATCGTGGCCTTTTACCAAGATCTGATGATTCCTCTGCTATTTCTTCCTTTGAGCAGGTATTACAGAATTACAATTGCTTATTTAACCTTCCTTAGAAATCCTCCAGTGGAGAAAAAAATACTAGTTCATTGGACATTGGACAAACACATTCTCACATTTCAGAAGTTGTCACCTGTAATTGAATTTTTAATAATTACTGCTTTCCTCTGTTTGTGTGTTGAGATATAATTACATTTCAGAAGGGTTTTGCACTTGTCAGTAGCTAGAAGCAACAAAAACAAGACAGCAAAGAAACAACGTGTGACTAAAATCCACTGGTCATTTCCAATTAATGCACTTTGATACAACCACAACTGCAGTTCAGTTTTATTGAGATTTGTATTAAAGGGTCCACAAATGATCCAGTTCAACATAATGCTTTAAACAGAACTACACATCATCAGCACACCATATGAATTAAGAACATGCAGAAGTAACTTGTCCATTGTCAAATTTAGGCACTTGCCTTTAAAAATTAGTTATTTTTACATATACATATAATATACTGCACCCTCCACAATTATTGTCACCAGTAGTTAAGACATGTTAAAAGCCTTAAAATAAATTAGATTTTTACTGCAGGACCTTAATCTCAAACTCACAATTGTAGAAGATTTTTTTTTTTTAATCCATCAGTTTAGAATAATTATTTTAAATAAAATCTTGTTTTTTGGCACCCCTAGCTATTTCTATAAAATAAATGTAATTGAAGCATTTTTGTCTTTTCTAGCTTAGTTTTTATAGTTTATCAGAGTAAATATGAGATTTTAATTAGTAAATAATAACTCCCTGTTTCCCTGAGGTATAAATAAGTGCAACACGGAATCCTATTGCTCTTCGACATGGGAAAGACAAGAGAACATGCCGTTCAACTAAAGTTGATGTGTGTCGACCTTCATAAGTGAAATAATGGCAATAAGAAGGAAAAAGCCTTTTCTCACATTCAATCACAAATGTAAGGTGGAGTTTGCTAAATGGTACTGGGACTGTGTGCGCCACACTAAGCAGGTCTGGTGTAAATCCAAGGATGTGTATGCCTGAAAGCACCTCATGCCCAATGTATGCCCAATACAGTGGATGATCTGTGACGCTGTGGGGAACCTTGTTAGGGTGCATGGCATCATGAACTTGAAATACCAGGACATTTTAAATCAAAATCAATGGGTAGTCATTGAGTCTTCCAGCAGGATAATGACCTTAAACATATGGAAAATCTACACTAAAATTGCTCAGCAACCACAAAATCAAGATCCTCCCATGGCCATCTCCACAGACCTCAAACCCATTGAATCCCTGTGGCGTGAGCTGAAGAGGAGAGTGCATAACAGAGGACACAGGATTCTGGAAGATCTAGATAGAATTTGAAAAAGACTTTGTATTCTCTACTTCAGTTTAAAGTTGAATTTTCATTTTGTACTGAATCTTCCTGATTTATTTATTTTATTTTGTAGAATTTATTAGAAGCCTAAGAACACATTTAAACCAAGAGTGCCTATAATTGTGGAGGGCACACTCTCCACAAGTCATTCTTGGCTCTTGGACAATTCTTTTGATAATTCTTTATACTCCTCTAAAATCTTGCAGGGAAGACCTGGTCATGGGGAGTTTATGGTGAAATTATGTTCTTTCCACTTTCTACTGGATTATGGCCCCAACAGTGCTCACTGGAACCTTCAGTAGTTTAGAAATTCTTCTGTAACCAATGCCATCAGTTTGTTTTGGAAAAATAAGGTAGTGAAGGTCTTGAGAGAGTAGCCATGCTCTAATGGCCACCATGCAAGACTCCATTACTGAAGAAAAAGCATGTTAAAGTGTGTTAAAGTTTACTGACCAACATTTGGACAAGCCTGTGAAACACTGGGAGATTATAGTCTGGTTATAACTCTAGACATTCTCGATGAAAATCTGCTGCCATCTACCAGGATGATAAAGATGAAATGAAGGTGGACATTTCAGCCAAACCATGATCCCAAACACACACCAAACACTCAACTATCAACTGGTTTCAGAGAAAAAAAATAAAGCTGCAAGAATGGCCCAGCCAATCACCTGACCTGTATCCTATAGAACATCTATGGAAAGAACTAAAGTTATGAGTTAATGTCTCAATACAAGAGGTGTCTTGAACAACAAAGACTTTTTCTTTTTCATGTCAATAGCACGTTTTGAAATATAATTACATTTCAGTTTAAGACTGTCAAGATTAGTAGTAACCTTACTCAATCAAATCAATGCAAATGGACCTTGATGAATCGGCACGTTTGCATGATGGTCTTTAAAAGTTTTTCTTTTTTCCAATTAGTCAAATAAGAATCTTTCAAAGGTTGGACACTTATGAAGGCCTACAACATTAATACTGGTGTAGATCCCCCTTGTAGTGCCCAAACAACTCTGACCCATGTGGGCATGGACTCCACAAGTTTGCAGTTGATCGTTTAAGTACCGAAGGTTAGAGATGGAGCATCCATGGACTGGACTAGTTTGTCCGGCAAATCCCAAAGCTGGTCAGTCAGATTGGGATCTTTGGTTCAAAATTAGGAACCAACTGGTCAGTGCTTTTTTGTGGCTTTTCATTGTAAGGTTATATTTATTGTTCAGCCTTTTCTTGATTAATTGAGTTATATATTGGTTCTTGATTCCATATAGAATTCATGGTGACCGTCTTAACAGTCAATGCTTTTGCAGGGCTTGATTATGGTCAAAATCAACCATTACCTCTGTATTTTGATAAAGCATGTCCTCACAACTAAACCTCCTGCATAGCATGACATAATTTATGAACAAACAATCTGGACACCACAACTGGTCTAAAAAATTATGATCTTCTCCTTAGGGGACAGAAACTGTTTTTTTCCCTGCACCCGAAAAAGAACCCAGTGCGTTCAAATGTGTATAAAGCTTTGTAAACACATTAACAGACTTGTTTCTTTCTTTTAAAAAAAGAGGAAAAAAGAGAAACAAACATGAAAAAGTGCATGCACTGTGTTGTTTTCAGTTCAGCATAAAAGCAAAAAAAAAAAATCTATTAAAAAAATACAAAAAAACGACTGTTCTGGCTCCCACTGTTTCAGTGGGGGCTGCACAGATTGTCTGAAGTTGTTTTCTGAAGTGCATTTTCTCTACTGCCACGGGCTACATAACTTATAATTACCTGCCATTATCTACCTTAAGTGCATTGGTCAGATCACACTGTGAGCCATTTTGGCATTTAAAGCATCTTGGTGAAAAGGCTTGTTTGTTTTGCACCTGTTCCGTGCTTTAGTCATTACAGGAAGAAAGTGGAGGGGAAAAGCCGATCTGTTAAGTGTGTATTCTGCATGTGATGCTCTACAGGGTGCTCTCCTGTTTAAAACAGTTAAGCTAGGCCGGGGCTGCACCATTAAACTTTAGCAACAACTATCACAATATAATCTTCCTCCTTAGAAATATAATGTTTCTAGCTGTCCCATTCAAATTCTAAACTTTAATAACTTCCTCTTTTACATTTCAGTCTTCTCATCCTTTCAATCTGAAAGCTGCCAGGTGAAGGTGACAACCTGAGCTACAGTTTGACATAAGTGTGCGTTTAAAGGTTTCTGTTGGAAATTTAATGAAAACCCATGGGGGAAAAGTCTCACTGCACCCTGAGAAAATCCATTTTTAAGAACATTCCTCAATTTTCACCAAGATTCTTTCATATTTGAGATTTGTTCTTTGAAAAGAGATCAGGTATAGATTTTTATGACATTTTTCAAGAGATAATTAAAGAATAACATCAGTAGATATTGGCAAAGGACAGACTTGGTCTGAACTGAGATTAGATTATTTTAAACTTGAATTACCTGTTATAAATTATATATTTTTAGTGCTAATATGCCTCAAAGAGTTTACAGATGTGCTTCCCTTGTAGTCTCACCGTGAATCCTATGAAGTTAGATTTTATTGGGTAACATTTAGTCCTGTTCTTACTTACAGAGTAACTTAGAATTTAAATGAGCCAATGGAAATTATGTAAAATCTTCTCAGCTTTACTCGTTAGTTAGTCTACAGCATGTTATGAAAGTGAAAGTGATTTTTCTGTCATTGTGAACACACAGTGCACCACAACGAAATTTGTGCTCTGCATTTAACCCATCACACGTGGAGCAGCGAGCAGCTATCAACAGCTGCCCAGGGAGCAGTGAAATGGGGACGGTACCTTGCTCAAGGGCACCTCAGTGGTGCCCGGGCTGGGACTTGAACCTGCAACTTTCTGGTCCCAGGGGCAATGTCCTAACCACTAGGTCACCACAGTGGTAGTAAAGTTTTTACTCGCTAGCAATGACGTATCAAACCTTTATTTATATCTTTTTACTCAGGAATCTAATGTTATATTAATGATTCACTGCATTATACAAACTTGTTTCTGACAGATATTTCACAGAGCTCTGCTTTGTCTGCTGCACTTCTAAACAGGAGTCCTGTAGTTCCAGTATAGAATATATTTATCTATGACTGTATTTACAGTAAATAGGATTATTTAGAGCAATAAATTTGACTAAAACCCCATATGCTTAATTTATTATCTTACAATAGTATAATTATCTTTATACATTTGAAGGTGATGGAGAGCAGACCAGTACATATCCTACTAGCAATACCAAAGTAATTGCCCTAATAAAATGGTCAGCAGCCCTGATTTTTGACAAATACTTTATTCATGACTATATACATAAATGAAAAATATTTTGCATGTTCACAAACAAAGGGCAGTGACTTTTTGTTTTTGCCCTCCAATATGTTATCAACAAAATATGAATACAAATATTAACTATTTAAACATGAAAGAAATAATGCAATGACATTTAGCATTAGAATGTTTCATCTCAACATTTTTTAGCTGTAACACAGTCATATCACCCAGGTTTAGTTAATCACGATGATGATATTGGCTTATCCAACAAGCAGTGTTATTCTGTTCGCGAGTAATGCAGGGAAAGCTTTTTGATTGCGTTTTTTCCAATTTAGTCATGTCCAATGCCACCCACTAGTTAGGTCTTCCCAGGTCACACAATACCACCTACACCAACAAGAGTAAATTCTGTGAAGTTATGTGAAGTGTCACCATTTGATCGGCCATTAACACAACATTGTTGGACAGCTCAACACGCTTGGAGGAGGATACTAACTGCCAGTCCAGCTAACAAACACCCAAGCTGGATACTATCACACTGAGTAATGAGGGGTGAAGCAGCTGATGGATACCCCACCTACCCACAGAGAGCAAAGATAATTATGCTCTCTTGGATTCCAGGCAGATTCTTTAACCACATCACATCAAATGGTTGATATTCTGCAGAAGAATTTGTTAAAACAAAGTGATATTCAGCTGATATTCTGTAGATTTTTTTGTTAATATTACAGTATTTACCCCATCCCCCACTATTGCCCTAAAATCAAATCTATTAAATATGGCATCAGGGTGAAATTGGGCAACAGGGTGCTGTACTGTGCAAACAAATTGGAAAATAAAGCTGTGGATATCTATCAGTGAAGGATAGCCTAGTTAAATTCCACTGTGGCATAAATAGACAATCCATAACCACTGTGATGTCACACAATACATCATCCTCATTAATACAGTAACTTCTCCCTTCATTTAAATGAGGTTTGAAATTTGTAACATCACTGTCACTTGGTGTAATGTTAGCTTACAGATAGAGGTTATAATTCTCATTTTTGTGAGAAATTTTCAGCGAGAGAGTGACAGGCCCCTGATCGGTCTGCATGGGTCAGTGAGGATGTGATAGGGGCATCGTGCTTGGTTCTCGAGAGTCGTACTCCTGGATGAACTGCTCCATGGCATCCACACAGCGCAGGCCAATCTCACGCAGATTTTCTTTCAGGGACATCTGAATAGGTTTCTCCAGGGACGGGTCCTTCGCTACCAGCATCTTCACCACGACGCCAAATGTGTCACAGTCACGGCGATAAACCTGCATGACATATATATGATCATGAGCGGGTTGTGACTAACAGTGGGCCCTATTTCTGGTATAAGGGACCCCCCTGCTTAAGGGATTATGGTTTTCCACACTCCCAATACACCAGTTCCAAATACTGAACTCCTTAACAAGCATTTCTGGAGGTGTGTTAGAGCAGGGAGAACACTAAAATGTGCAGGGAAGAGAGGTCTCCAGGGAGATGGATAAAATGGTTAACATTTTTGAATAAAGATTTGGAATACAATTGTGAGAAGACCATCATCACACACACACACCCACACATACATATACATACATACATAACAACTTTACTGTATATCTTCTAATAATAGTCTGTCTCTTTTTGACGCCCGTTTCCATTAAACACCAGGTCTAGAAGATAGAAGATAGAAGCGGGTCTTCATTAGTAGTCGGTCTGTAGTAAACGCTGATCTGTAATGACCCACTGTGCTTTCCGTACACTAATCCTCTCTTCAGACCACCTGGGCTCCGCCCTCCTGCAGTGAATCATACTGTAAGTACCTTTTCATATCAAAACTGTTTTGTCGTCGGATACTATCGAGAAGTGGAGAAAGTCTAAATAAAATGTTTTTGTACATTTTGCCCTTTTGTCTCCATGTTGTTGCCTTTTACCATTTTTCTCCGTGAATGTCTCTAACTCAGCCTTCTGGACCAGCTGCTCAAAAATCTCACATGGAGCGAGACCTTGTTGGGCCCCTGGTTTTATTAGTTCCATTCAGCACAAAATGACTCTCAGCTCTTTCCTGACTCTCTCTGTAACGTTCGTGCACTTTTATATATTTCTTTTTTTACTGATCTTTTACGACAACCGCTAACTCACTCTCTTAACTTCTACCCAAACAAACTCTAACTCCGCCCTCTTCTGCCCATGCTGCCCATCCGTTTTCTGCTCTCCATCAGAAACACACTTCATCCTGTAACAACGTCAATCATAACCCACAGAGTGAAGCAGTCTGAGCGATGGAAATGGTCATTTGATTTATCTCTTAAACTCAGTGCGGTAACAAACGCAAAAGAACATTCAAGTGAAGAAGCTGTACAACATTTTGTGCTGTAAATACCATCACCGTTCCATCTGTGAGGAGAATAATAGCCCATCTCCATTAAATGCCTGCCTCCATTAAACGCTGTGGTGCCCAAATAATTTTTTCAATAAACGCCCAGGCAACTATTAGAAGATATACGCTATTAATGGACATGCCATTCCAATACCAAGGGCAATCAAATGAACCTGCACTTGCCCCGAACAATTGCAGCTACAACAGCCTCAACTCTTCTGGAAAGGCTTTCCACAAGCCTTGTGAGTGTCTGTGGGAATGTGCACCCATTCAGTCATTTCTAAGGTCAAAGACTGATGTTGGACGAGAAGGTCTAGTTCACAATCAACATTCCAATTCATTCAAAGGTATTCAGTTGGCTTGAGGACAGGACTCATTCATGTTTTATTGGACCAGCAGGGGCACAGTCATGATAGTTAAAGAAAGGACGTTCTCTAAATTGTAGCAGTTACTACAACCAAAGTTTCAAAACCCTGAAAAAAAAACATTATTCCTCCTCTACCAAACTTTACCATTTGCACTATGCAGGACATATTTCCACCACTCCAGAATCCAGTGGAAGTGTGATTAATATTCTTCCAGCTGACCGTTGGAGTCTGTGCTTAGACAACTCATGGTCCTCATGCATAGTTCTTGAGCTGATGTTTTTTGCAGAGGCAATGTGGAACACACCACTAATCACTGTTGAAAGGAGAGGCACATTTCATACATACCAACATCCAGGCAAAGGGGCTAAAGCTCTGTATAGTTTAGCACTCTCCCAGTTCCATTAATCAGTTAGGTAGCAAACCCTTCATCAGCTTATTCTCTCTTTGGAATGGTCACTCTCTCATTTAGGGAAACATCTGCTCCACAGGGAACAGATTCCTCCTCTCCTGGCATGTTCATCTCCCAGCAAGTAGGCTAAATATATCTCTTATTGAATTATCATACACACACACACACACACACACACACACACACACACACACACACACACACACAAACTTCACTCAATTACCAGTCAGGAATGCTGGGAGTCAGCACAAGGGAGGAGAGACAAGCAGTCTGAAAATGTGACACACACACGTCCACTCTCAGGCAAATAAAACACAAATTACTAATTCATAAGGATTACTGGGTGACCTTTCCGACATTTTCACACTGCCACTGAATGTAAACACTCTCTCAATCCATCTCCTACTCTCTCTCTCTCTCTCTCTCTCTCTCTCTCTCTCTCTCTTCACATTAACCTTGCTCAAATACTTTTACAATTGCAATACATGTAGTAGTGTAAATTGTGTCCCACTTCCCTACACTGTGAACAAAAAACATTAACAGCTGCCAGCTGATTTTTAAGTGATTAATTCGATACATTAATTTTGGAAAGAATTATAAATACAAATGTTTAGAGCCCATGTTATGCGTTCTAAAAAAGATGATTGTTATGTTCCCTTGCATTACTTTTGCACTGGCTTGCAATTGTTTTACAGTTCTCTCGCAATATGTTTGCCTTCTCCTGCAACCATTCTGCATTTGTTCAAAACGCAGAACTATTATAGGGAAAATGCAAAACACTTGTGGGAGGGGACAGAACCGTTGCAAGGGAAAGCTCGTTATATTTATCACAAAAACACTAACTGCCAGTTTATTAGGTACTCCTGACTTGTAGCAACATGTATCATCTTATCAGGTAAACCTACCATACTGGGGCTGTTGGGCAGGTTTTGGATGAAGCACAGCTGATGGGCAGGTTTAGACTGTAGCCCTTCTGTTGCTACACAATCTCTCATCTATCAGTGGAAAGGGACCACCACTGAGCTGATATTATTTGAGTGGTGGACCATTCTGAACACAGCAACGATACTAAAATGGTTTGGATGTGGCCATGAGAGCTTCTGTGGTCACTGATGAGGGGCTAGAGGATGACTAACACGAATGTGCAGTGATACTGTCTCTAACTGTACACCTACAAGGTGAGTTTAGAAGGTACGTGTTTCTAAAAAGTGGCCAGAAAGTCACACACTGAATCATACTACACATACATGACGAAAATAAACCTTCAGTATTCTCATACACACACACTCCCCCACCCTCATCAATACAGCCAGGAGTGGTATGGAACCTTATTTATATCCACTTGTTTTGCTTGCTATGATGTTTGATCAGCGTTACATAAAAGCATTACATAGCAGCTTACATAAAGCACCAGTGAATGGTGCAATCCACTGTCAATCAGTCAAAAATTCTCTCATCCTTTAGCTTTAGGTCTTCTCTCTTGTACGGTTTGTGTGTGTGTGTGTGAGTGAGTGAGTGTGTGTGTGTGTGAGTGTGTGTGTGTGTGTGTGTGTGAGCG
>JBBIGC010000018.1:4653072-4663340 GCA_037576955.1 Lepidarchus adonis | reverse complement strand
GAGAGAGAGAGAGAGAGAGAGAGAGAGAAAGGAAGAGAGAGACAGAAAGAAAGATGGGGGGTATGAAGGTGAGAAGCGAGAGCAGGAATGAATAGGAGATGGACAGAGAGTGTGTTTGCATGTGTTTGGAAGTGTGATGTGGTTCATACGCGTTTGCCCAAAAGTCAATGACAAGTTGAATCTTTCTGAAGCCTTGGGCTTGAATTCAGGGTCATTAAAGTCAAACATTCGAGTCATCAATGTCTATAAAGCAGCAGATATTCCCTGCAAACTAACAAGAATCTTCCATTATTCAGCCAGTGTGTAGGTTATGTTAGCTGATAAAGTGTGCAGGTTTCACGTTTACTGTATGACATCAGAGGTCATTCACGGGGAAGGTTTCACGACTCCTTACAAAGTGAAAATACATTCTACTGCATTGCCCCCACCAAACATACTGTGACTTATCTTAGTACACATTATGCCTTAACTACAATGAATGAATTTTCAACTGTAGTAAAACTACACCTTCTTAGAGTGAGGAACAACACATTTAACAGGCCTGTTAAATCAGTGCAGGAGTTCTGGCTACTGCAGTTCAATTCAGATTTTTCTGTGATTTATTGTCGTCAGAATTGGAGATGCATGCCTGAATGATGTCTGCTGTAGACTCTATACATTGCTCCCACGCTTCATCTACAGCCCTTTTAGACTCTTGGCTTCTTCCAGACAGCCCTGGTATTTGAGCAATGGGTTGAACCAATGACACCTCCAGGCACTGAGAAAGGCTGTGCAAAGTGTAGATTCAATATATGTAAACAGATAATGTCATACAGTGACACTGCTACATTTGTCCAACAAATACAAATAATCCGAATTTTGCGTCCAGCAATTCCCAGTGAGGTCAACAGTGGCAGCTTTTTAAAAAAATAAGTATATACATGATGAATGTATGTGTAATACAAATAATACGTACACTGAATTAGGTATCTCACTCTCAGCTCATGGATTCTTATTTCATGTGTTCATTTTGCTGCTGCTTTTCTTTTTTGCTGCTGATTGTTTTAAGTCTGCATACTTTACTAAAGCTGCTGACGTATTGCCCCAAAAGCAATTTACAAGGTGTACGATGAATGGATTCTTTCATAACAACATACAGTGCATTAGCAGCAGAGTTTCAGTCTTTATTAAAGCAGAAGGTTTAAGGGGTCAAACTAAAAAAAAAATACTAATGGCGTTCTGCAAGTCTTCAAAATATGGTTGTAGAATGAGAATTATGCGAATGAGAATTGGGCTTGAACCTCCTTTTATGATAAACAGTGGTAGAACTGACAGAGCTGAGGAAGGAGATGGGGTGTGAAAATGTTGTCATAGGAAACAGAAGAAAAATATTAAATTTAAATACTGTAGGGGTTTCAGGCATATTCCATAAATGGTGTGGAAGAAACGGTGGCTTTAATAACATAACACATTATTAACATAAACTTTTACAGCTCTAGTCCAAAACAAGGTTCTCTAGATCTTCTACTTGCCATAAACTCCATAGAGTTGCTAGGTAATCTCTAACACACTTGCTTATGTGGCTGCTGCCACTGTATGACATGAGCAGAATTCCAAAAGCTACATTTCTACTTCATCAGTAGTTTAATCAGCATCCTTCATGCTCTTCTGCCATGCTTTCCACACGTCTGACCCCAGCAAGGTTCAACAGAAGTGCCGGTGGAAGCAAGCATGCAACTAGACATTGTGTAAAAAGGCCAGTAAAATGTAACATCAAATATTCAGTATGCTATTTCTTCAGTTGCTTATCTAGGGGGTTTAAACTGAGTGCAGGCTGTGAAGTTAAGCTGCTTTCAGTGAGATGAAGAGTTTTATGCTCACAGGATGGCATTTAGCTGTTCAAATGTTTTGCCAGTTGACATGACCACTCTTATAACTGCTTAGCATGCCAGCTTACCATCATTTACATCCTGTACATTCTCCTGTCCCGTTGTCTTTTAGACTGGACAAACGTACTATATGTTGAATACTAAACAACAGCAGGCATTGTAAAACCTGGATTTAATTTTATGTCAGTATCACACACTATCAACAACCCAATGAGCAATTCTATTAGAGATTACTGAAGGGCTCCCCTGAACAGAATACCTGATATTGCTTAATAATCCCATCACAGACTATCCAAACGCATTGTGCAACCACTGGGAATCTTCGTTGAGTCAAGAGTTTAGCTGTAACTATAAAGTTATATCGGTTATTTGTGCAACTCTGACGGTTCCTCAGTGTTTTTGTGTCACGTGTCTTTGTACTGCCCTCTCTTTCTACCTTCGCACCTTATTATATTATTTCTCCTGTTTTCTGAGTGTTACTTATTTTATATTAGTATTAACACTCTGGGTGCTGGTCAGTCCTGGTCTGTGGTTGTCGTTCTGATAAGTCTGTTACTTTCTGAATTATCTGCGCATTATTAGCATTGCTTCATGTTGACCTCAGTTGTCCAACAACAGAGTGAAATGCTATGTCTTAAATGTTAGGGAAGTGGATTTGTAATCCAGGGCTTGCTAGTTTGAATCCCTGAACCAACCCATGACTGAGATGCCTTTGAGCAAGGCACCATGCCCCCATCTGCTCCTTGGGTGTCGTGATGGGCCACTGCTCTGGGTGTGTAAAATTCAGAGACCTATTTATCCTCTGGGATAATAGTGTATAAAAAATCTGACTTTCTTTGTTCAGAACAAAATGGATGCAGTGCACATGATTTTTAACATTTGTTATTCAGAGTTTCTAAATAGAGCGATGAGCTCATTTTTTTTTATCTGACAAGCCATTTTTCTTGCTCAAGAAATACATAGACTTGAACACAGTTACCAACCCCACTAGTGAACAAAAATAAAAGTCTCAAAATGCACCCAAAGCTGTGGTATTACTATTTTTAGAGGTTCCTCCATCATGATGCATTATCCGAAGGGCATCTTCCTAGTCTTTATGCTAAAAAAATCTCGCTCTAGAAGATACTGTGAAAGGTTTACAACAAATAGAGCAACAATGGCATTTTTCAGTTCCAGCAGAGCAAGTGTTTGATGATCCAGTCATTAGTTTACCTATTGCTAATGGGTATTAGCTTCCATTGCATGTTATCTTCATTTCCCTTGTAGCTCCAGTGCAAAACTAAAGAGGAAAACTTCAGATGCTAAGCATGTCTTGGCTGACTGACAACATCTGGAATAAGGGAGAAAGTGGGTAAATTCGATTTTCCTGAACTGTTAAACTGTGAACGTCAGAGGGGAGCAACCAGGTTAGAGGTTGTTCAAAGTAAGAGAATATAGAGAGTCTTACTGTAAATGACATCAATGATCTTTCAGAGTTCACCGCAGATGACCTGGAACACTCTGCAGAGAGAGAGGGAGAGGGAGAGAGGGGGGCGGGGCTTTAAAGCAACTTAATTCACACCCACTTAGATTACACCAATTTTTAATGTCCAATTAACTAAAACATTTACATTACCAATCGTTCAGTAAATGTCTAAGCTTGTATCTAATCTTTAGAAATACTTTATATGTTCCAAGTACTGGGATAAACTAAAAATAAGATTTTGACTTAACTTTGACATAATTATTTTTAAGTTTCATTTAATAAATAAGCAAATAAGTAATTTTCTAAAATATATACAGTTTATGAAATAATTATATTAATATGTTACTACTCTCCAACTTTCTAACTCATTTTTATGAAGCCGTAAACAGTTAACAAATATATCAAGAACTCTAATCCCCCAGAAAGCTCACACTTTAGTAAAAATACATCATCAAAACTTCTCTTAACCTGCACAGGCTGCCAGGTCTACATTAATATGATTTTATATTGATGCAGTTTAGGACACAATATGACTTACCGTAAGCTATAGCTGAATGCTGCGAATAAACAGTTGCCCCCCAGAATTCAGCTGTATTATGTAGTTTTGTTCATGTTTTTTACTTTGCAGTAAATCATACTGTGTCCTAAACCACAATAACAAGTGCTGTAATACTGCAAGCTGTAAAATGAATTAAACTTCACAGCTGCAGACAGCCATTTTAGTCAACACCAGGACCGGTGTTCACACACTTTTCATAAACAAAGGTCCACGTCCACAAGTCTGCTCCACCTTTATAAAGATCTGGATGCAATTTAAGGAGGTTGAAAGTCATTTTAGTGGTTTTATTTAGGAAAGATTATCTTATTTGTTAGTAATATTTGTCTTGTAGCTCCTGCACTACAGGAAATAAGAAAGAAATGGTCACCCACTGCCGTGCTAATTGGGAAATTGCGTAAATTTGATTTTTTGCTGAACTATTGCTTTCAATTTCTTAAAAGGTAAAGGAGGTAACTAAGGCCTTGGGCTTCTTTAAGGAAATCTGTGGGGTGTGATGTGGAGAATCTGCCTCGCAACATTTGAGTGCTTGGGCTGCTCGCTACATACTGGCTCTCTGCCCAGATGCTTAAAATCTCTCTCTCACTCTCTCTCCTTCTCTCTCTGTCCCTCTCTCTCTCACATACACACAAAAACACCTTCGTTCCTCTCCCACTCACATACACATAACATTCACTCATGCTCTCTCTCGCACTCTATAACACACACACACACATGCGTGCACACACACACACACATAAGGCACAAAAGCAATGACTCACCCTCATCTCTGCATATCTCACAGGCACAACGAGCGATGGAAAGAGGAAGGGAGAGTGAGAAAAGGGACTAGTGAAAGAAAGAGGGAGAGGAACCTACACGAGATGGCATCTAATCAGTCCTGTCGCCATTTCCACTAAACACACTCACTGAAGGCTCATTGCACACACAGCAGCTGTCTTTGGATACACGTTTCTAGGCCCAGCAACAGGGGGTCCTTTAATGGGTCAAAGCCCCACTACAGTGCTTGATTCATTTATGTTTTATTATTATTATTGCTGTTGTTGTTGATGGATTATCATTATAAATGTATTTTTATTGTTATTATTATTATTTATGGTATAAATACATTCTAGAAGTAAACTCTTCATCTTCACATATATTATATATTCTAATAAATTACATCATCTACCATCTAAGTTTGTTCTGAATCAGTTTTCCTGTTTCTGTTCAGTCTGTATACTGCTAAAGTTAAATAATATAATATTAGCACATGTAATAGAAGAAAGTGAGTACACCCTTGCCATGAGAAGGCACCCTTTTTAGTCTCAGACATTGACTTGCTAACCACTCTTCCAAGTATAACGTGTTATCTTGTATGTACTGCCGTCAGTATCCCAGACATTTCAACAGGATTCAAAGAACATTTTTTAAAATCTCCAAGCACTCTTTTATATGGTGAAGAATGAATTGTTGAATCACTGCCTGGTCCCTATGAAAAAAGAAACCAGAAAACATAATATTTCCACCAGCATGCTTCACACTTTATGTGGGGTTCTTCTCCTGAAAAGCTGCCTTTGATCTATATGTCTATTTGCCTAAATGTTCTTGACAAATTGTGGTCTGAAGTTTGCTTTGGAGAGCAAAGCTTTTTCGTGAAATACAGATTCCCATGCAGGCCAAACTTGTCTAGTCTCTTTCTAATTGTAAGAATGTTCTTGGAAATTTAAACGGTAAGGATTTATTTCAAATAATTTGAGATTTTTTAAAAATCCCTTAATAGTCTCATATGTATCCACAGCTTATTTAAGCCTTAGAGTTCTTCAGATCCTGACATGATGGCAAGAACTCTATAAGGATTTAAAAAGAGGTGATAGATGCCCATGAATCTGTCAAGTATGGTACTAAATCTGGAACACAATTTTATGGACTTAAAGATGTAATAAAAAAGAGGGTACTTTTTCCATGTGACTAATCTGTTTTTGTTTATTTAAATGATTAAAAATGATCACAAAATGGTGCTGTGTCAAAGAGGGTTAAGTGTTTGAGTGTTCAAATACATTGAAAGAAGTGAACAATATCCAAGGAATGACGGTAGATTTTCAGCAGATATTCACATTAGTGAAGTTGAAGTACTCTTCAGTACGCTGAAGTGATTGCCCCCCTGTTAAAACATAACAGTGGCTCATACCTCAGTTCAATATCTCTAGCCACACCCAGGCCTGATTACTGCCACACCTGTTCTCAATCAAGAAATAACATAAATAAGACCTGCCTGACAAAGCTAAAGACATCAAGAAATTCAGGAACAAATGAGAAAGAAAGTAATTTAATCTATCAGTCTGGAAAAGGTTATGAAGTCATTTCTAAAGCTTTGGGATCCAGTAAACCACAGTGAGAACCATTATCCACAAATGGTGAAAGCATGGAACAGTGGTGAACCTTCCCAGAAAGAAATTATCCCAAGAGCACAGCAAGGACTCATCTAAGAGATCACAAAAGACCTCACAACAACATCCAAATAACTTCAGGCCTCACTTGCCTCAGTTAAGGTCAGTGTTCATGCCTCCACCATAAGAATGAGACTTGAGCAAAAATGGCCTGCATGACAGAGTGCCAAGACAAAAAACACAGCTGAGGAAAAAGAACAATGAGGTTCGTCTCAATTTTGCCAGAAAACATCTTGATGATCATGAAAACTTTTGGGTAAATACTTTTTGGACTTATGAGACAAAAATGTAACATTTTGGAAGATGTGTTCCATTACATCAGGCGTAGAAGTAACATCGCATTTTAGAAAAAGAACACCATACCACCATAAAACATGGTGGTGGTAGTGTGATGGTCTGGGGCTGTTTTGCTGCTTCAGGATCAGGAAGATTTGCTGTGATAAATGGAACCATCAATTCTGCTGTCTACCAAAAACTCCTGAAGGAGAATATACAGCCATCTGTTTGTGACTTCAATCTGAAACGAACCTGGGTTCTGCAGCAGGACAATGATCCAAAACACACCAGCAAGTCCACGTCTGATTGGATGAAGTAAAATGAAGACTTTGTCAATTGGGATGCTGTAGCATGACCTTAAAAGGCTTCAACAATTCTTGTGTTGTCTTGTGTTAAACAAATATAAAAATTTGTTTGATGATCTGAAACATTTAAGTGTGAAAAACATGGCAAAAATAAGAAATCAACAAGGGGCAAACACTTTTTCACACCACTGTATGCCCTGCACAATTACATGTTTTCTCAGGTGTGTTAGGTAAGAGGACACCCAAAAAGATGTAGGGCTCACAGACACCCAAGCTGGTTAGCATTGCACTAATTGATGAGTAAATGAAGTCATTCTATCCACCCAAAGAGAGGTCAATTATTCTGTCTTGGAGAACTGGCCATGGAGGACAATAAGAGCGCTGGGTTTAAACTCACAATCTCACTGTGACAGCCTGATTACTTAGACCAGTAGTGCCCAGTCCCAGCCCTGTAGGTGAACCCCATGCAGAGTTTAGCTCCAACTGTAGTTCAATTCACATGATCCAGGTCATAAAGGTCTTTATTGGCATCAGAATATTGGAGGTGTTTGTCCTCAACTCTCAATTTTTAAGAATGTGTCAGCACAGTAATTTCTGCTTGGGATACTTTTCAATGAAACATTCTATCAGGAACCTTTCACTGGAAAAATTGTTCCTTTATAACATTAGACGAAGAACCTTTTCTGGTTCCAATATTTATAAGAGCATAGTAACTACCTACAAGCACTGCTGCTGCAAAGCTGCTGCACAGTTTATAAAATCTAATCTTTCAATCACAGTCAAATGCTGTTGACTACTCTTTATGTTGTCACCAAAGGAAATAAATTTTCATCACGCAATACACATGTAAAATATGGCATTTCAAATATGACATGTATTAATGTATATTTTATTGAAACAGACTGGTTGAAAATGAAACATGAATATTCACTTTGGCATTTGTGCAGACTTGTCAGTTCTTTTTCTCCAAGCTTTCATTTTTGATCAGCTTCTAACTGCAGAACCACTGATGGGCTATTCTGAAGTAGTCTACTCTTATCTAGTCTAAAATGTCCTTAAATGTAATGAATCTTGTTTACTTTTTTTTTATAAATGATCTGATATGCAAATGTTTTGACAAAGTCTTGATCCAGTGGCTAGTCTTACTGTTGGCATGTTGTTGCCTTGTATGTATAGGGTATAACATAGGGATGGGAATCGTAGGGTATCTCATGATACGATACAATACACAATACATGGCCTACGATAACGATAATACAGTGATAATACAGTATTCTATAGTGATTCTGCGATAACTGATATATCGCACGAAACATGGGGGGAATGATTAATTTACATAAGTAACAGTCATGCTTTCCGTTCCCGTACTTTCTTTGCTACCATGGTCGGAAGCGCAGGGGAACCACTAATTCAGCTTCAGAGTGAACGTAGTGCCTCGCTAACTTCGACGTGAATGGTCCATCGCATAGACTCACTCGAAAGCGTAATGCCATTTGTGACTTGTGGCTTTAATTATTCTTTTACTCCGTACAGAGGATAGTTTCAGTTTCCCTCTAGCATCGTGCTGCCAACTGAAAGAACTACTCGGAACTCTCTTTCCAACTTTTTACACCATATTCCCACCGATTTTGCTGCACCAGATACTACATTGTCCATAATGCATTGCTCCCATGAAATGAATCAAGAGTTATTGTGTCTCCATCAGTCACATCCATGATGCGTGTTTAGAAGGTGGGTTCTCCAGTACAAATTCTAGTTTAACTCTCTCTATGCCGAAACAAATGGAGCACTACGTGTATGTTTGATCATGGTTTGATCATTGTTCAGCAAGCGCTAGATATCGGTGGGGATGAGCATTTCTGCACACTTGCATTATTGGATCTTTTCCCTCTTTTTCAAAGAAGCTCTGTAGCAATGTGTGTTTTACTGACGCATGTTTATCACATTGACTGGGTTGGAGCTTCCTGGGGGAAAGAGACGCGCAAAGATACGACTGTCATAAAATAATCCACCGTCTGTTCCATCAGTGTTCTAAAAGTCAAGCAAAATGAACCCAGACTTTAGATTTAAATGTGACTGGGTGACTTTCAGCCCAGCATTCAATGGAAGGATGTGTGCAAGGATGACGATATATTGCCATATCGATATTTTGGCACACCCCTAGTATAAAATGTGAAAAAAATGCTCCCTACAGTTGACTGCAGTACAATGGGTAAGCCCATGTGTTTCAATGACAAGCCTATTTTATTATTCTGTGCATGTTGATAACTGCACATAATAGCTGATACTCAAGCACGGCTGTGAAAGCAAGAAGCCAGAAAGACCCTGGGTTGGATTAATAACGTTAGGGGTTACTTGGTGGCTAGTTCAAAATTAAGGTGTTTAAATGATGATCACCAGGGATGTATTTGTCTGACCAAGTCAGTGTGACATGTAAACAATGATCTGTGTTGATGTAGACAATAAGGTCACCTATACATCTTTTCATCATATACATAATTTCAGGCAGCATGTAGCCGTAGTCCTGTAAGTGTTCCCTGATTTTCACAAGATGGCAGAGGCTTCATTTCTGTAGAAAGGCAATGAGACACACTGTCCACCTTTTTATACAGTCACTGGTTTGTAAGCATGACTTTGCATTACTACTAGACATTTACACTAGATTCCTTTGTGTTGGGGAATAAGTGCATCATAAGGAATTGTGTTTGAACACCCCTTTTCCCCAACACAAGCACAAGTGATAATTTAAATGTCATACCAGGAGCTGCAATGCCAAGTTCCTGAGTTAACACACCTGCCTTTCAGGATGTCTGAGACAGAAACCTGCTTATAGATATTGTTCTATACTTGGCCAACTATAATAAGCATCATCACTCAATACATTTTCATAATCATCAGGACCCTCTCTGAACATACACACAGTCATTTACATGAGTCTTTTTATAGGTGTGTTATATTTTGCAAGAAGCGAACGGTTTGTCTGTTGTATGTTTGTATGTTTTATATATACATATAAAATAACAATATATATGTGTACTTTTTCCCCCTGGAGATACCAGATTCAATTAATCAAGCTGTTTACTTTGCCGCAGATGTGGCTGTTGGATGTAGTGCATAATGATGAGTGCATAGAAAAAAAACACATTTACTGTCAAGGCTGTGCTAAGAGCAGCCATGACTTGCTGGGAGATAGGAATAATGTACTGCTGCCACCTAGTGAATGTGATGTGCTAGTACAAGAAGAGGCCGCAGGGATGGGTTTTGCTTCACATACAGTATTGTTCAAAATAGTAGCAGTGCAATGTGACTAACCAGAATAATCCAGGTTTTTCTGAGACAACAAACAAGACCCAGCATTCATGACATGTA
>JBBIGC010000018.1:4642611-4652972 GCA_037576955.1 Lepidarchus adonis | reverse complement strand
CATCCAATCACCATCTTCTGAATCCTCTCTATAGCAGCTCTGTGAAGTGGAGAGGGTGAAGATAGCTAAGGGTGGAGCTCACAGTGAGGGTGGAGCTCACAGTGAGGGTGGAGCTCACAGTGAGGGTGGAGCTGATTATTGAACATCATTATTGAATAAAATGTAGTAATTATTCAGTACTTAATGACAGACAGTGATAGCTCAAGGTATGGTGAAATTCCTTGAAACCAGCAGTTATTATTTATTATGTCATAAATACAGCCGGTAAAATAAGTATTGAACACGTCACAAATTTTCTAAGTAAATATATTTCTAAAGCTGCTATTGACTTGAATTTTGGATTTCGGTAACAATCATCCAATCTACACATGCACAAATCAAACCATAGACGTCCATACATTAAATTATGTGTAATAAAATGGAAAGACACAGGAAAAAACACGAAGAAAGGAAGGTGCAAAAAGTCATGACAGCAGCTGAAATCTGTCAGTAATTAGAAGCAATCCTGTCACTTAGTGCAAATTAATATCAGCAGGTTCAGTCCCAACTAATGGTTATAAAATGGCGTCTCATTACCAAGGAGTCATACAATGATCATCTCATGATGGTAAAACCAAAGACCTTCTCTCAAGACCTTCACAACCTTATTCTTGTAAAACATACTGATCCCATTGGTTCCAGAAGAATCTCTAAACTACTGAAGGTTACAATGGGCAATGTTGGGGCCATAATCCAGAAGTGGAAAGAACATCATTTCACCATAACCTGACCACAACCAGGTTCTCCCCACAAGATTCCAGACAGAGGAGTGAGAAGAATGATCAGAAGAGTTGTTCAAGAGCCAAGGAGAACTTTCTGATCTTCAGAAAGACCTGGAATTAGAAGCTACAAAGAAAACAATAAGTAATGCACATGACCACCATGGCCTGTGTATGTATGGACATCTCTGGTCTGATTTCTTTTCATGTGTAGATTGGATGATTGTTACCAACGTCTGGTGAGAATTTCATGTCAGTAGCAGCTTTAGAAAAAAATATTTATTTATAAAATTGGTGACGTGTACAATACGCATTTTACCTGCTGTAAACTGAAGCAGAACAATCTTATGTAACTGTTCTCTGCCTCTCAGCTCTAAAGTGAGTTTACTACCGAGTAATATCTAACAGCTTTACCCAAGCAGTGTGATAACATCTAGATCTTCTGAAACAGACGTAAAACTAATGTTAAAATACAGAAAATTACAATAATTCAATAATAAAAACAGTAAATCTTTGAGCGAGTCAGTGATCAAAAATCATGATCCACGGTTCAGGACAAGGTTCAGGCCCAAGCTCATATCAGACTCAACCCTTGCTCCCAGAATTCTGAGCTACACCACTGTGTGTAAAGCTTATAGAACACATTCTTTACACACCTTTTCCTTTATGTCCCAGTTTTATCTCTTTACAGATACTGAGTGGTTGGCGAGATTATCAGCTCCTTGCCTGAGTAAACACACACAAAGCATTGTCAGCAGTGGAACGGTGTAGGAAATATGACAATGCTAAAGCTGTGTTAGACGCCCTCTAGTGTCTAGACCAGAGATTAATGACAGGAGTTTTGATATAGTTTTTATGTTGATAATCTGCTATCCAAATGTTTTATTTATACACATTATATATATAGTTGCGCTCAAACTTTGGTTATTTGGTCTGAACATGGAACGTACTTGGATTTTTCAACATGACAATGATCCAAAACACAAGATCAAGTCGACCTGTCATTGGCTACAGCAAAGTAAAGTGAAGGTTCTGGAGTGAACATCTCAGTCTGGGGAGAACCTCAAACATGCAGTTCATGCAAGAACCCAAGAATTTACAAGAACTGGAGGCTTTTTCCACCAAGAATGTGCAGCTTTACTGTCTGAGAAGATAAAGAGCCTCATCCACAACTACCACAGAAGACTCCAAGCTGTTATTGATGTTAAAGGAGGAAATACACTGTATTAATAACTGGGGTGTGTAAACTTTTGATCAGTGTGATTTGGGTAGTTTGTGTTGTGATTATGATTTAAAGACATCATAAGTAAACATAAAATGCATTTTTAAGTGAAGGATGTTATTAAAAGAGATTAAAGGAGATATTAGAGGAAATCCAAACCTACATGCCCCTGTGTGACAAAGTAATTGCCCCTAAACCTAATCACCGGTTGGGCCCTTAGCAGCAACAACTGCAATCAAGTGTTTGTGAAAACTTACACTGAGTCTTTTACACTGTGGAGGAATTTTGGCCCAAACTCATCTTTACAGAACTGTTGTAGTTCAGACACAGTGGAGGTTCTCCAGCAGAACCTCCTTTATAAGTTCACACAGGTTCTCAACAGGATTCAGGTCAGTTTGACTAGGTCACTCCACAGTCTTCATTTAGTTTTAGCCAATCAGAGGAGGACTTGCTAGTGTGTTTTGGATCATTGTTCTGCTGCAGAACCAAGTTCTTTTCAGCTTGAGATCATGAACATCCCCAGACCTTCACAACATCAAACTGAATGTCTGAAATGTTCTCAGAAGTTCAGACATTAGTAATGTGTTGTTGAAATCTGAATTTCTATACATTATTTGGGGTCTTAAAATAATAGCACAAAACCTTCTTTTTATGTCTTTATTGGGAACAAGCATAAACAATTCACATTGTGGATAAAATATGTGATCCCTGGGTCATGATTGCCATTGTCTAGCTATTGTAAAGGTTGTCACTGAAACACAGACGCCCATCAGTGATGTCCAGTTCATCAGCAAAGGGAAAGTGTCCACAAACCATCCTGAAGTGTAGGACACCTAGAAAGTGCACCAATGCAGGATTAGCGTGAAACATCCCTCCCCCTGAGAGTGAAGAAAAGTGAACAGAAAGAGTAGAGATGAACTCAGAAATGGATTCCTATGCTGCCATTTAACAGTTAAAGTACAATGGGACACTTAGGTCTGTGTGTTAGATGCAAAGCAGCTCAGGAGCCTGACTGGTAACTCACTCACTCTTTCACATTTAGCAGACTGCAAAATCTCCACCAGAGGGCACTATTAACATTCAAACAACTGCACAGAAGTTGTACTGAATTTCGCCAACGATATTAACAATATAATCCCTCCAGCGTGTCCTGGGTCTACCCTGTGGTCTTCTCCCAGTGGGGCATGCCTGGAACACCCTCCGAGGAAGGCGCCCAGGGGGCATCCTAACTAGATGCCCAAACCACCTCAACTGACTCGGTTCTACTCAGAGTCTCGTATAGTTCATGTAGCAGTTCTCGACGTCTCTATTTAATGAGGAATGTGTTGAATTACTTTGTCGCTCTCACATCAGTGTTGTCCTGTGGAAAGATGCTCGATTGTTCCTGTAGCTGGAAATCACTTTGCATCAGAAAAATGAATAAATGTAAAAGTAAATGTAAATCCAGTGGATTGAATAACATGTCCTGTTCCAGCATGAGATTCAGTATCAGCAGTTTTAATGCATGAAGTCACTTTTGATTCATTAGTGTTGTTGCATAAAAATCAACTGCACCATTTTACACTGTAAATATAGTAAAGTATAGTAAAAATAAAGTCATTTCACTGTTTGATGTTTACAAAAGAAATTGATAGTAAAGTTTTTAACAGGTGTTACTAAGTGTGTGCCCCATGTAATCAGTAATGAAAATACTCCATCAGTATTGATGAATCAGGGTGGTGGGTTAATAAAAACAAGCCCAGGGCCTCCGCAGTTTTAGAGTAGAGCCCAGTTCGGACACTGGAGGTGAGTAGTGTCTGCACATTGACAAAAGAGATCCAACAAATTAGGAAAGAGTTTTAAAACTTTGCACATGAAATTCAACATTTTCTTCAGATTGATTTTACTTTATATAAAGGATTTTTAAAAATGCTCTCATGATGTACAATTTGTAAAATATAAAGATAAAAACAACTGAATGAATATACTATTTATTTCTTAGCAAATGTAAAAAAATGCTACATAATTTTACGAGGGACATTAAAAAAGTTCTCACACTTTATAAAATTATTTCAATTTATTTTTAAAAGGTCACTTTTCTACACTTTTCACTTTCATTTGTGATGCAGTTTTCTCAGTGTCGAACCAACTGTTTAATGCTATGAGCAAAAAATGTTTTTGGTTGAGTGTGTAGCCACTGATTCGCTGCATCGTCACATGAAAATCAGCATAAATCGATGGAAATTTAAGAACTGAAATTCTAAATTCGAAAAACTTTTTAAAAATTAAATGAATTTCTGCATTTTCCATTGATTAATGGTGATTTATTTTATTTCTGTGAACATAATGTACAGCAGGGGTGTGGAGGCCGGTGTCCTGCACAGTTTGATGATTTACCTGCTCAGACTCACCTGGTTAGACTCACCTGCTGATTGCCAGGCTGAGCCAGTGTGTTTGTGGAGGGAAACTAGCAAACTGTGCTGGACAGTTCGACACCCCTGATGTATGGACATATATGGCGTTACTCCCATTCCGGACTGTTCCAGTGCAGTTTTCCTGCTTTTCTATTCGTCCATGCTGCAGACGGCGTCTTGCTCACAGCCCTCCAGCAGGGGGCGATATCGTTCTCTGACATCCTCATACAGAGGTGAGGGGTCAGTGAGGCCTGTCAGGGTCACTGGATTCTCGTTCACTCGCACCTGCAGTCTGAAACCCTCCGGGCAGTCGTACAGCGCCACCAGCAGGTTGCCGAGGTAAGGCATGACCTGGCTGCAGCGGAAGGTGCGGTTCAGCTGAGAGGCGAAGTTGGTGGAGGTGAGGCTGGTATTGTCCTTAAAGAGGTCCAGCAGGGTCAGGAGGGGCAGCAGGGTTTCAGCATGTCCAACCTGCACCATCACCTGCTCAGACACACGCAGACCCCACCTACAGGACAGGGAGACAGAGATAATTCATACAGCACATTATCATACACACGGTCATTCAATGTGCTTTACATGACTATGACTAAAAACAGGCCAAGAGAATGAAAGAAATAAGCATCAAATAAAAGCAATAAAATAAGGCTAGATAAAAATGAATAAAAAATTTAATCTTGAACATAGATAAAATGGAGAGAGGTAAAATGGAATAAAAAAATAGAACGAGTGTGTAGGTAATTAGCTGTTTAGTTGTAGCTCTGTGGAAAATGTTTTTAGTTTTTAGCCTCTTTTTAAAACTAGCACCTGTTGGAGCAGATCTGATCTCCAACATTACAGTCGACTGTGTTGGTGCTGCGCAGTGTATTTTATTGTTAAATCAGTGTCTGAGACGTATTTCATTCCAGTGTCTGTGGTGGAATTCCAACACAATCCGATCTCACTTCCCTGACTGAGGAACTGATGAGGTGATCACCTGAACCACATTGGATTTAAAGAGGAAATCTATAAACATCACTTCCTTCTTTCAGTAGAACCAGTCTGAATGGATCAATCAGAATTCTTCTCCAAAGTTCAGACATTAATATTGTGTTATTGAACATTTAATCTTGATTTTTGTGCATTTTTCATGATCTTTTTTGTTATATCGACTAGTTTTTTCTGCGGTTAAATAAAAACAAAAGTCTTCATGTTCCTCAAACACAGCTACACGTAAATCCAGAGATACTGATCAAACTGAAGTGCTTTCTAATGTTTTTTTTTCCCCCAGAGCTGTATAAATATATATCTTTATTTTATTTTGTGTATTTTGAGAAATTCAACATTTTTTTCCAGATTGATGTTACTAAAAAATATTAATACAGATAAACACACAGATAAAAACAACTGAATTAATATACTATTTTTTACTTAGCATTAAAATGAAAAATGCTACATATTTTACCATTTTAAAAATAATTTTTAAATCACATTTCTACACTTTTTAATGATATCAGTGTGTAGCCACTGATACGCTGCATCATCACAACATCACATCATCACATCATCACATGAAAATCTTTTTCTTTGCTCAGACACGACCAATTACTGCTCCTCCGACTTTTTTAGAACAGTGGTCCCGAACCGCCGGGTCACGCACCGGTACCGGGCCATGGGTCATTTTGTACCGGGCCACACAGAAAAAAATAAACTGTTTTAAAACTGACAATCACAGTCTGAGTGTTTTATTTTTGAATCTCTTCTGTGTGTGTGTCCCCTAGGTTTCAGAATTGACAACCACCTTTAAACTCATGTAGCGGTAAAACCTCCCCAGTTATGCAGGGATGTGGATTTGCATAGGGACCAGTATGTATTGATTGCTGAACTGTCCTCACAAAAAGCATTGATTAAACAAAAGCGTAACGCTCCACCAATGTCTAACATGGGGCGTCTCACTTCACAGAGCGTTAAACAGCGCTCTATACTCCAGGTCCCGCCTCCCAATCACATATTTACGATGTGATTGGCTTTTGCATTTTCCTGCTGATGTGTGATTAGCACCAAAAAGTTCTAATAAAGTTACAAATCGAGAAAGATGTTACAGTATTTATTTTAGAATTTTATTATTTAAGATTTTATTGTATAACTTGGATTTTTTTGTTGCCTATAATGACTTTCAGTTCTCCCCCGTGTTATTTATATATTAATGCATGAACGATATCTGTTCCTTTGTCCCGGACCGCGGAAAACTGGTCCATGTTTGGGGACCACTGTCCCTCATACGTACCCTGCTCATGTCCAGGAAAAGAGAGAGAGAGAGAGAGAGAGAGAGAGAGAGACCTTAAGCCAAAGTCTGGAACACAACCAGGATAACAAACATGCAGCGTCCCCTTCGCTCTTACCTGATCTGGTTGACCACAGAGTCGAGGCGGGCGAACAGGTCATGGAAGAGAATGCAGCTGGCCTTGCTGTTGATGTCGTGGCCGAAGCCTCTCTTCCAGTAAGCCGACAGATCGCTGGAATAGTCCATCACCTAAAAAACACATTCCAGCATCGTTTACAGTGTGGCACAGCAAGGTACTTAGAGAATCGATGCATAGCTTAATTCAAAACAGTCAAACCCCTTTAGCTCACCCCCCATTACCTCACCAACCTCGCCTCTCGCCGAACAGATTTCCCTCCATGTCACTTACCTCGTTAAGCTGGCAACCTCGCCTCAACGTGCCCGGTGTTTGCATTTCTCCATCTATAGCTCACCAAACCTGGGTCTGTGTTAGCGCTGTAGCCTAGAACGAACTCAGTTGTGATAATTCTGTAATTCTGCTGCGGCTGCTACTGCTGCTGTCGCCACCGCAGCTGTTTTCTCATTATTAACTCCATTAACTTGTGCATGTAATGATGCTGCGGAGGCTTTGTTAACAGCTGGCAACATGTGGAAATCTGAACGAGCAGCGCGCATGTAGAACACCTGTGTCTATCGTGGGAGTCCAGTATCCGTAAAGCATTTAGTAATTCAACCCCATTCTACCACCATACAGCTGTGCTCATAACTTTACATACCCTGACAGAATTTAGGATTTCTTGGCCATAGAATATGAAAATGTTTACTCTTAAAATCATAATCACAACACAAATTATCAAAAGTTTACACACCCTGGTGATTTGGCCTGATAACATGCACACAACTCGACACAAACAGGTCTGAGTGGTGATTGAAGGAACATCTTCAAACCAAACCTGGGTCAGGTAGACCAAGTAAAATTTCAGCCACAACTGATGGAAAAATTGTTCTGGATGCAAAGAAAAAACCTACAAATAACTTCAGGTGAAAACAGGACTCTCTGAAAAAATGTGGTGTGTGTTTCAAGATGCACAATAAGGAGGCAGTTGAAGAAAGATGAGCTGCATGGTGGAGTTGCCAGAAGAAAGAAAATATGACAAACAGCACAGAGATGAACCTCAAACCTTCTGACACCAAGTAATTTGGATGATGAGACTAAAATTTAACTTTTTGGCCAAAACCATAAACGCTACATGGAGAGAAGTTAAAAAGGCCTGTGATGAAAGATACACCTTTCCTACTGTGAAACACGGTGGTGGATCACTGATGTTTTAGGGATGTGAGCTACAAAGGCAGAAGAAATTCGGTCAGAATTGATGGCAAGATGAATGCAGTAGATTAAAAAAAATACTGGAGGAAATTTACACTCATCAGCCTGGAAGCTGCACATGGGACATTCCAACATGACAATGATCCAGAACACAAGATCAAGTCGACCTGTCATTGGCTACAGCAAAGTAAAGTGAAGGTTCTGGAGTGAACATCTCAGCCTCAATATCACTGAGCCACTCTGGGGAGATTCTCAAACATGCAGTTCATGCAAAACAACCCAAGAATGAACAGGAACTGGAGGATTTTTGTGCAGCTTTACCATCTGAGAAGATAAAGAGCCTCATCCACAACTTCCACAAAAGACTTCAAGCTGTTATTGATGTTAAAGAAGAAAATAAACGATATTAAGAACTGGGGTGTGTAATCTTTTGATCATGGTCATTTGTGATTATGATTTAAAAGAATAAACACAGTTAATTGATAATAAATGGCTTCAGCTGAACACTAACCATGAGTTAAAGAAAAAGTTGTGTTATTATTCATATTCTCTGAAAAATGGTTAAGAAATGATCAATTCTGTCAGGGTATGTAAACTTATGAGCACAACTGTATCTGACCTACAAATGCGGCAAAAAAGGAAGCCAATGCCGTAACCACTACCCCCTCTGTTACGATAGCTCACCACCCCCGCCTCTCGCCACATTCGGGGCCGGATCAATGGGGGCGAGGTAAAGGGGTTCAACTGTACGTCATAAATTTGGGTTCAAGGAAGAAATCACAGGTGATTCAACATTTATTATTTCAGAACTAGAGCAAACACACCTTCAAGAACAACTCAATAACAACTCGAGCTGCTGGTTTTGTGGCTCATGGGATCATAAGGAGGGGAGGATGTTTACAAACAGAGAATATGGAAAAAAAATAGTTCATAAAAATATCAGAGCATCTATTCTCCAAATTCAAAAACAGGAAATTCTTAAATAATTTAAGAATTGTCTCTCACTGCAAAGAGTTGAGGACAGCACCATTAAAATGGCAACAAACACCAGTAGCCTAATTTTAAGTTTACTTTTTAAAAACTGCTTCAACTATGTTTTCTTTTTATATTAAAGTGAGCTATGGATTATTATTATGGCCAAACCTCACAAAATAATGGAATATTATGATAATAATGGTTTATTTAGGGTAGAAAATGTTTTTGTGACTTTCCCATTACAAAGGCAAGCTCCTCATAACCCATAGACTGTCCCACGTGCTGGAGCTGAAGAACCGTAGATCTTCAGGTCCAGAGTTGGGAACCTGTGGTGAAGTGAAACTTCTCTGAAACGTCTGTAATCACGTTATGTTATTTTATGATCTGTGTTACATCATCATGCTTATGTAACATTTACACTAGAAACTTGTTTCTCTTGTTATTTGAATAATTTGTATTTTTAATAACTTATTTTTAATTGAATTTGAAATGCCATCTTGGCCAATAATTGTACTGTACTGTACCAGTAAAACAGAATGAGCATCTGGTGACAACTGAATTAAGAGCCCCAGTCTCGTACCTTTGCGTCCTCTTCATCAAACAGCTTACACCAAGGTGAGTTTACTCCGAGGATGGAAAACTCGTACGCACACAGGAAGTAGCCAGTCTCCGTTAATTCTGCACATTAGGGCAAGACAAGTTATTTATACAGCACATTATCATACACACGGTCATTCAATGTGCTTTACAAGGTTAAATGGAAAATATAAAAGTATGAAATAATAAAAGATAAAAGCATAAAAAGAAAAGCCATAGATAAAAAAAAGAATATAAAAGTGATAATCAAAACAAGCATAGAGAATAAAATAGAATTAAAATGTATTAAAAACAAAGCATAAAAGATACTGATAAAAGAAAATTAAAAAGAAAGAACAATAAAAGTTATGAACTGTTTAGCTGATGGCTGTGTAGAATAATGCAGTTTTAATATATTTTTAAAACTAGCAACAATTGGCGCAGATCTTATTTACATTAATAGCTGGTTCCAGCAGGGGGCGGCATAGTGACTAAATGCCATTTCACCCTGTTTAGTTACAGCTCTGGGCTCCACTAGCTGACTCGCTCCTGCTGATCTAAGAGAACTTCCCGGCTGGTCCTCAAACATCGTAGAGATTAAATCAAACATCAGTGAGCTTGATTACGACTCCAAAATACTGACCGTCCCTGCTGAAACAAGGGGATTACTCTGGCGTAAGCCTTGGTCAGACTACAGGATTATATGGAGAGAGTTTAGTGTCAATATTCACAAATATAATTACAAGATTCACAAATATAATTCATGACTTACAAATATAATTACACGATTCACAAATATAATTCATGACTTACAAATCACAAACCGTTAAACCTGCATTTACAAACC
>JBBIGC010000018.1:4614112-4632866 GCA_037576955.1 Lepidarchus adonis | reverse complement strand
GCATCTAAGCAAGCAGAATTATAAATCTGGGTGCCATTTTGACCAGACACCTTTGCTTTGCCAAGTGGGGCTATAACCATATAGGCCCCTCTTGTTATGTTTTTATTTATTTATTTATTTATTTGTTTATTATTTTGATTTATATTTAAGCCAGGTCAGACAGTAACAAACAAGACAAAACACACAGACCATCCCGGCGCCCAAGAGAGACACTGTCCCAAGGGGGGCAGTGACCACCTGTATAACCACCCCTCTAGCCAACCCATTCGCCCTCCCTCAAGGCTTCACTTCTGTTCCCCTTTGTCACTTGGCAAGTTGCGCTAGCATCCAAACTACAACGCCTTATTTTCCCTCACCTCCCTATGGACACTACATAATCCATAATGCAGTACCCGCTACAGCCAACTTGTTTTGACTGTGTATACCAAACAAATTATGGAGCATTTCTCTTATGTCTGATCTAAATTATTGTTGAGAAGAGTTCAGAAAATGATAGATATTGTCAGGGATGTGCAATTCTGCACACTTGGATTATTGAGTCTTCCCACCTTTTTTAAAGAAGTGCTCCAGCGATGTGTGTTTATTCACGTTGATGGTTTGCTTGTAGTGTCATCCATTGGTATTAATAATATATAGCCATATTCGATATTTCATCACACCCCTAATATATACACTATATTGCCAAAAGTGTTCACTCATCTATTAAAATGAATCACTTCCATGGCCACAGGTGTAGAACTTCATGCGCTGTGGCAACAGACGCTTCTACAAACATTTGCGAAAGAATGAGTTGCTCTCAGGAGCTCATTGACTACAGTGTGGTACCGTGATAGACGCCACCTGTGCAACAAATCCAATGGGGAAATTTCCTCATTAACTAAATATTCCAGTTGACTGTCAGTGGTATTATAGCAAAGTGGAAGTGATTGGGAATGACAGCAACTCAGCCACAAAGTGTTTGGCCACGTTGAAGAGCATAGTGCACAGAGGTCGGCAACTTTCTGCTGAGTCAATTGCTACACACCTCCAACCTTCACGTGGCCTTCAGATTAGCTCAAGAACAGTGCTTAAGAGAGCTTCATGAAATGGGTTTCCATGACTGAGCAGCTGTGTCTAAGCCATACTTCAAGTGACATGCAAAGCATCAGATGCAGTGGTGTAAAGCGCTGCCACTGGACTCTAGTGCATTGGAGACGTGTTCTCTGGAGTGACAAATCACACTTCTCCCTCTGGAAATCTCATGAACGAGTCTGGGTTTGCCCGGTGCAGGGTTTGCAGTTGCCAGGAGAATGGTAATTGCCTAGTGTAAAGTTTGGTGGAGGGGGGATTCTGGTGTGGGGTTGTTTTTCAGGAGCTGGGATTGGCCTCTTAGTTCCAGTGAGAAAAATTCAAGTCAAATCCTGTCAGAGAACTGGCCAGGTATTATTGCTTGTTACAAGCCTTTAAAAAGGCCAACCTGTACTGGTGCATCCCCTAGAGGCTAGGATGTGCAGAACCTGTGAGCGAGGCATAATGGTGGATGGGCAGGTCCCAGAGTCACTAATCTCTGGACTCATCTCTCAGGGAGTGGACCTGTCCATCCACCACCAGCTCGCTCACACAAACACAGCACATCACAGTACCTCTGCTCACTGCTGCTCTCCTCCCTGAAACACATAACAGCCAATAAACAGGACAATAGTGCACATTTCCTCAGTTCCCATGATGCACCTCCACTCTCAGCCAATAAGCGCATCCCAGGAGCATTACAATACTTTATGACAGTACCCTCCATAATTTTTAGCACCCCTGGTTAAAAGCTCTAAAATAAATTCTGTTTTTATTGCAGAAGCATATGCTCACATTGAAAATTGTAGAAAAATATAACCGTCAAGGCAAAAAAATCCCTGACTAAGAAATTATTTTTCATAGAATCTATTCTTTGTACAACCCCATTTTTGCCAACAAAACAGCACCTAATGTTTTATAATGGCAGAATACCAAAAGAGTATAACAGTGAGCTTTGGAGAATTTTTTATTTCTCTTACCATCCTCCTCACTGTGCATGGTGGCAAAATAACTTTACATCCTTGTCCAGGCTTGTTTACCGCTGTTCCAGTTGTTTTAAATTTCTTAATGATCCTCTGACAGTAGATATGAGCAGGTGCAGGCAAGTGTCTATTTTCTTGTAGCCATTGCCTGACTTGTGAAGGTCGACACACATCTGTCTTACTTGAATGGTGTGTTCCTTTGTCTTTCCCATGTTGAGTGTATAAGAGAAATGGCGTCTGTGTCACGTAATATTTATACCCCAGGGAAACAAAGTGATGAATTACTAATTAAATGTTCCTAGATACTCTGATCAACTTTGTAAACTACTGTAGAAATGACACAATTACATTTATTTCCTAGGAATTGCTAGGGGTGCCAATAATTGTGGAACAGGTGATTTTATGAAAGCTAATTATTTCTTAGTCAGGGATTTTTTTCCCCTTAAAATGTGAAGGTTACATTTTTCTACAGATTTCAGTGTGAGTATGTTTCTGCAATAAAAATAGAACTTATTATAAGACCTAACACGTCTTAACCAGGCGTGCCATTAAATATGGAGGGCACTGTACATCTTTTTTATGGGACAACTCTGAAGATAGGATACTTTAAAACAATGTTCTCTGTAATTTGCTGTCCCTCCCAAAATTACTTGATACATTTTATCTGAATGTGGACTTTTCTTTACGTACAAAAGGGGGAACTGATGAATCTAGGGTCACACACCATATATGGCCCTGTGACCGCACTATAGGCTGACACACTGAAAGCTGTATTCTCATTCTACAAAACAATCAACACCTCAAAGCCTTAAACAAAATGTGCTGCCTGCCATCAATGATCAAACAACTGTTATCTTCTGATTTATGCTTCAGAATCTCTGATTCACCCAGACTCTGTAGCACATAAAACACATGACCGTAACAGCTGTCTGAAAAAGGTTGAAACCGGTGACTAAATCCATACAACCTAAACTCATATAAAATGCCTGGTGACAACACAAGTGCTATCCCAAGGTTGCCAGCTCCTGCCCCAAATCGCTCAGCCAGATGGGAGTGGGGGAACTGCGCAACACGCACGATCTAAGCCCATTCTGGCAACCACACGCGATATAGCTGCGCAGTTCAGCGACACGCTGGCTCAGCCGCACCGTTTCTCACGCTGAACCACCTGGACCCAGTACCAGCCCGTTCCTCCGGTTTAGGCCCCTGCATAGCAGCATGAACATGTTTGGCTCAATGCAGTGCTGTACATTTTTGCCCATTACCTATTCCAATGACGTCTTCAACTGAATGAAAACAGCCAGAGTTGCATAGTCTGGACATAATCCCCTCACTTTTCAGTGGGTAGTCAGTGTTTAGAAGTAAAAAATTTAGACACCCCTGGTCTAAAGAATATAACTGAGCTAAAGCAGTTCTACCGGGAGCAATAAGCTAAGATTCCTCCTGAACAATGTGCAGGTCTGATTCACAGCTACAGCACGTGCCTGGTTGGTTATTGTACACTACTGTGCACTTTTTGATCCCATTTAAACTACCAGTCAAAAGTTGTGACACATTCAAAGCAATTTTCCACATTGACAACGTTCTTAAAGTAATGATTGACTGTTGTATCCCTTTCCTTAGCTGAATGATTCTTGCAATAATATGAACTCTAACAGGGATACAATATCAATAGGGCTGTCAGCTGTTTACCAACCTGACTGATGGTTCCAACCTTATAAAGAAGATAAGCAATTCTACAAATTAACTTTTGACCAGGCCCTGACCTGTAAAGTGAAAGCCATTTCATTGAGCTCAATGAGTGAAGGCCAATGTGGTCAAAGCAAAGGGTGGCTACTTTGAGGAATCTAAAATATAAACATTTGAGTTATTTGTAATTTTGTCTTTGCTACATAATTCCATATCTTGCTTCATATAATATTTGATGTCTTCAGTATGTATCTACAATGTAGCAAGTAGTAAAAACAAGAATAACATTCCATGAGAATGTGTGTCCAGACTTTTGACTGGTAGTGTACAAACATTAAGTTGGTCAGTAAAACTTTATTTATTTATTTTCTCGTACTTTTGTCAATTAAATAAAGGTTCACTTGAACTAACCTTTTTTTTGTTTTTATTGCATTTTGGAAAAATGGTTTAAATCTCTTTCTCAATTGTGTGGTTTGTTTTTTTGTAAATATCGGTGTGAAACACATGTTTAAGTAAGTGTATATTACTCAAATCTGCTACAGAATTCACACACTGGAGTTCAAGCTAGAAACTAACATTAGTGGGAATTACCATTACTGAGTACTTGCAATGTTCTACAGAACATAAGCTTACATGTTTTGCAATTCCAGCTACCCATTAAACTTAAGTAGATGTACTGTTTGGCATGCACAGTGGCAAGAAAAAAAATGTGCCACTGTATGTATGTGAACCTTTTGGAACTTAATGTTTTTCTGCATTCATTTTTCATAAAATGTGAACTGATCAAGGGTATTGACAAAAATAATGTGCCTAAAATAAGAACATACAAAAAATCGTATGTCCTTATTGAGAACAACCATAAACAACATCTATTGCTTATGGAAAAATGTATGTATGTGAACTCCTGGAATGAATAGATTGTTGACCACCCCCTGGTAGCAATAACCTGCACATCATTCAGACGGAATCGTAATCCATTCCTCCTGGCAGAACTGCTTTAGCTCTGTAATATTCATTGGATATCTTCTGTATATGGATCTCCAAGTCATTCCATACTATCTCTATTGGGTTGAGGTCTGTGCTCTGACCTGCCTGCTTTTTCTGAAGCCATTCTCTTTTGGATTTGCTCCAGAGTTTTGTCATTGTCCTGTTGCATCACACTTTCAGCTGATATACAGACATTCTCACATTATCCTGAATTGTTTAATACATACATTTATTTTCCCATTAATGATTGCAATCCGAATCATAATGTTTCTTCCATACTTTACAGTTGAAGTGATTTCATGATATGCAATGCCTTTTTTTACACCAGCTGTAGTGCTGCATGTTGGAGGTCAGTGCTTTTTTGAGGTCATTTTTTCCCACTCGCAATGTGAGTTGTTTATGGCTGTTCTCTGTAAAGACCTAAAGTATCAGATGTTCTTCCCAAATTGTTCAATCTTATTCTTATCAGTCCTCAAAACATTTGGCCAGTTCTGCTGTTTTGTCAATTTCAGGCAAGCAGCAATGTTCTTTTTAGTAAGCAGAAGCTTCCATCATGGTGTCCTGCCCTATACAGCCTGCTTAGTGAACATGCTCATGGGGTCCTTTTGACTGGGTGCCCTCTTCTTGGTGGAGTAGCCACAGTCCCAAAGTGTCTCCATTTGTAGATTTGGTAGACTGGCAAATTTCTAATGTTTTTGAAATCATGTTGTAACTCTTTCCAGCTTTATGAAAGTCAACAAGTCTTGATCATAGATCCACTAAAAGCTCTTTTTGACTAAGGAATAATTTTATCAGTCAAAGTAGCTCTGGGCCTCATTTTCTTACCAAAACTTAAGATATGCTAACACCTGATTTGCTTTTTTGAGGTCATTTTTTCCCACTCGCAATGTGAGTTGTTTATGGCTTTTCTCTGTAAAGACCTAAAGTATAAGATTTTTTTGTGTAATTATTATATACTTGACTTGGATCACATTTCACAAGTTCACATTTTATGACAAATAAATGCAGAAAACCATGAAAATCCAATAGGTCCTCTCTCTCAATCTCCCTTCAAATGGCTGCCAGGAAACAGGTGGTTTGGTGGCAACCTCCTTAATAGGGCATCTACTTGAAGGTCCTTAGATTCTGGGTTATACAAGATGGAGAACAAAAATCAAGTTAAGATCAGGGCCCACCTTGCTTGTCTTGGGTTCAGTCTCTTGTCTTTCTGAAGATACTCAAGGTTCTTGTGATCTGTCAATACTAGGAAAGGCATTTTGGATCCCTCCAACCAATGTCTTCAGTTGATGAGCACCATCCTTATTAGCAGAATCTCTCTTCACCATGTCTTCATTTCTCTCTGCCGGAGAAGGCTTATCAGACTATCCACTTCCACTACAAACTGTTTATTGGGTTTGGGATGTTTCAAAAAGTGCTTGTAAAACTCCTTTAGCGCTAAAAAAGCTATTTTTGCCTTTCATTTCACTGAAGCATACCTTTCTCCCCTCTCTGATCTGTCAGTCTAGTGAGCTCTTAAACAGCTCTCAAATCAAAGGATCTCATCAATATTTGTTCTATAAAAATATTGAAAAGCCCAGATATCTCTGCAACTCCCTCACCATGGTAGGTTGTGGCCACTCTACCTGCCCCAACTTTCTGATCAACCATATTAATCCCTTCAGTATCTGTCACACATCCTAAGAACAAAATTGTAGTTTTGTGAAACTCCCACATCTCAGCTGTGACATACAACTGATTTTTCTTACAATCCATTCAAAACTGTTCTCACATGCTATACATGTTCAGCAGAGCAATAAATTAGATGCATTAATGTATGGTATTACATATCTGCCTGGTATGTCTTGAAAAATCTCATCAATGACTGGAAGACAGCTGGAGCCAAGAATACACCATATGGTAATACAATATATTCATAGTATCCATTAGTTGTACAATTAGTTGTCTTCCAATCATGGCTCTCCTACATCCTAATGAGAAATTAGGATCATAATAGGCATGTTGATCTAATTTAGTGAACACTTTGTCCATTCTCAATTGTTCTGAGGCTGAGGGAATCAATGGATATAGGTAATGGTAAAGTACAATCACATAATTTAGCCCTCTGTAGTCAATGTTTTAAACTCCCATACATTATCTGCACAAAGATGAACTCTGCCGAAGCATGAGAGGAAGAATGTCTGATATTCCCATCTTCCAGTGTTTATTAAAGAAACTTCTCCATGGCCTTAATCTCTAACACACACAATGGACAAGTAAGACTATGAGGTGGAATGACCTTCCTTTTACTGAAAACTTATTCTGGGTTATTATATTAATTATATGTATTATATTATCCTCAAGCGCTCTAGGGCTCTTGGTGCTAGTAGTGTACTACTGCATGTGAAGGCAACTTTGTTTACAAAAATCATAGCAAGATATTATCTCTGCTTCAGACTAGGAAATTTTAGGATTGTGTTTTCTGCGCCAAGGTAGACCTAATACAGGCTGAACCTACCTGCCATAACAATGCATATTTCCCACGTGTGGGACATATAAAGGATTATCATATCTAATCTTAAAAAAAAAACTGTAGCTCCTCACAATGAATAGCTCTTACTCTGAGTCTCTGCCCAGGATGATCATCTATAGCTAAATCCCAGCCCGAAACTGGGAAATAAAATGCTCATAGCTGCACTGTCTCAAGTCTTGCCCACTTCAGACTGCTGTTGTCAAATCTAATGTCTTGTCATCCTACTAACTTAATGGTGGTGGTTAGAGTCTGGAATTGGGACATACTGTAGCATCATTAGCATGCTCAAGGGGCAGGATGTTTCCAGCAGCAGCTGTAGTGCTAGACATCCAAGTAAACATCACATTGTTAATGGCATGAGTAAGTTCCACAACTCTGCAGAGCTGATGTATCTCCTGGTGATGTTCACCCAGGGGCTTCCCTTGATCCAGTACCGCTGTGAGGATCCAGTCTGGGTCTTCCAACAGTTTTAAGACAATTTCAGACTGGATCCACATCCTGACATCCAGTCCAGCTCTTCTTGATTACTTGAAGTAAAAAATCAATTTTAACATTTAATGCACCAAATTGTTTTCCTGAGCAATTTGGACTGTTTATGGTTGACCGTAAGTCCTTAAGTCCTTAAGTACAATATGAAAAAAGATGATATGAATGTTTTATTTCCAAAGCAACAACTACATGCTAATGATTCATGTTGCGTGATTCTGGAACCCCAAATATGAATTGTAACAGGGACCTTGACTCAGCATGCTGAACTTTTTTTTATTGTCTTGGAATGTTCTTTGCTTTGTCTTAAAATTTTTGTTTTGTACTGATAAACACATGCATCTGTTAAGTGGTAATTTCACATTTCAAGATTTCATTCAAAAACAGGAAAACAAGCCGGTGTCCAGCACAGTTTGGTAGTTTCCCTACATTTCTCTTATAACCTGACAATTAACTGTTGACACAATCTTGTTAAGATAATCTGTTATAAGATAAGCCTTTATTGTCCTTTATTTATTTATTTATTTTACCTAATTCTCATCTAGCCAATCAGAAATGTCTTAATGAGTGAAAGAAGTTGTGGCAGATTTTGATCAGAAGTAGACTCTGCAGTAAACAGATTTCCAGGACCAGGGTTGATTTCCAGTGATCTAAAAGTATTAGCACTTTGACAGGCTGATGGGTTTTATTAGCCATGATGCTTCAATTATTAATTGAAGTTATTAATTGAACGCTCCTTAAGTTTGCATTCCCAATGTTTCCAGTATGCTACAGCTTAAAGGAAAAAAAAAGATGGTCATCTGTAAGTGATCCTTGAAGATTGCAGTAGGAAGTGCAATGGATTATAGCACTTTAACAGATCGGTAAGCTAGGCCATTGAAAGAATAGCAAAACTAATCTAAAAATCTGTTTAGGACATGAACAAAAATGAAATAAAGTGAAACAAATTCAAACTAGATGCCCAACCCCTCTGGACCCAAACAAAAAGTCTCATTGTTACTGGGATTTTTGTGTTGTAGCACTTGATATTTGGCCAAGAGTAATGTGTTGTATGCTTTTTTTGTAGTTTTCACATCAGTGTTGTCATGTACAAATAAAATGCTTGATTGATTCTATACTGTAGCTTGGAAGTTGCTTTGGAAAAAATGTAAGCCAAGTGAATACATTTTAATGTAAATGTAAAATTACATAGAAATGATGGCAGAGCATATTACCAATAGTAAAAATTAATTGTTTTAATTGTAATGTTTTGTGAAGCTTTACAGCTTACTGCATGCATTCTTACATTCTAACAACCTAGTGTGAGGCTATTGTAGATCATGATTACTTTATGTAATGAACTTTTCCTGGTGGTGGAGGACTATTATATTGAAACATTGTGTTGGACAGCATGAATGTCTGTATGGCTATATGTATAATTAATTCTACCTGTGGATTTATGATTGCAAAAAAGTCATAAGAGGAAAATGGGTTTTAATTTTTTTTACAAATATATTTTACATAAAGATTAATTTCTCAGTCCATTTAAAAGGATTAGACATATATTAGAGTAATACAATCTGTTTTAAAGTTATTTTTGCAAGTGGGTTAAATTGCTTTATTAAGAGGAAGCTTTTTATAGAAATCTATACCTGAGACACACAAAGTCGACATCTGCTCAGTTCTACAGTAAAACTGTAAGATCTAAATTATTTAGTAAGTTTCTTAAATGAAGCGTATAAGATCATTGTGAGAGGAAAACCTTTAATCTTCTATACAGAAACTTTACAGAAGGCTGTATAACACACATACATAAATACAAACACAATTTCTGGAAAAGCTGGGACATTGTAGAAGATGCAATAAATTTTTTTTCTGATTTGTTAATTCTTTAACTGATACATTTTACAGGGTACAGCTATCAAATTTGATGCCTGCAACACACACAAAAAATGGACTAGTGTTGTGTTTAACCACAAAATTAGTCTTATTGTTTGGATACTGAGGAGACTAATTCTTGCAGTTTTACTAGTGGCATTTTCTAAGCAGCTTTCAGCTGCTCTACAGTCTTTGGTTGCCTTTTCTGATTTAATTAATTAAATCTGTTTCAAATAGTGAGAAATCTGGACTTCAGGCAGGCAAGACAAGCACAATCATTTTGAGATTAAAAAGCAGTGCCGGTGTAGCACATGCAAAATGAGGCCTGGCATTGTTTTGTTGAAAAGACAATGGGCATCCTGGGAAAAGATTTGGCAGCGTATTTGGTCATCCCATACCATGAAAGATGTTTGATTTTTCACCTTGGTATGAAGAACTTAAAATAATGACTCATCTGACCTAAACACAGATTTCCACTTTTTAAAAAAAATGTTTGTTAAATTTGGTGTGTGGCTTTCTCTTAATGTGATAGAGCTTCATGAACTGTTAAGTGGGTTTCCAAAGAATTCCTGAGCCCATATAGCTACATTACTGTAACTACATTAATTTGCAATATTTTCTGAGGGCTTAAATATCATGCATGTTTAATTGTAGACTTGCCAAACATTAAAAATAAGCGCCACTCATAGACTTAATTGGAACTTCACTGATGTAACAGAATGTAATCTAATGTTTTTCATTTCTGCACAGAACAAAATCAGTTTTTTCTTATGTGACTTGACTTCTGGTTTAAAATTGTCATTGTCGAAGCTTTGCTCATACAGAAACACAGTTACTTAGAGTACAGGAAGCAGAATGGTTGTGCAAGCACAAGTTCTGGACTGTTGCATACTGGAGCTGAAATTTCTCACCTTGGCTGAGGCGTTGCTAGAGTTGCTAAAGTGGGATGCTCTGCTTGGGTCAAAAGGGGTCTTCAAAGACCAGCAGCAATAGATAGGAAAAGAGGAAACCACCCAAAAAATATAATTCTTGTAAAATCCCAGGGTGACGAGTAGGCGAGAGTCACCGACAGCGAGGATAGAACCCGGGACTGGAGAGTAAGCCACCGCAGGCTAAATCGAGCGAGCTGCACATGATGAGAGTATATAAGGTTGTATTTCTCTCCTCGATCTCCGAAGAAAAGATAAAAAAATAAAGAAAACTAACGAGTCCTACGACCTATAATG
Organism: Lepidarchus adonis; assembly: GCA_037576955.1. Taxonomy (NCBI): domain Eukaryota; kingdom Metazoa; phylum Chordata; class Actinopteri; order Characiformes; family Lepidarchidae; genus Lepidarchus; species Lepidarchus adonis. The sequence goes on along the minus strand of JBBIGC010000018.1, from coordinate 4,622,082 downwards.
GGAGACACCAAGATAGGTGGTTTGGAAGCCATAAACACACTCGAACTGAGACATCTCAAGCGAAGAGTGGTGGAGCGTGTTATGTGCTATTTCAACCCACAGGAGTGTGGCGGCCCAAGAGGTGGGCGTTTCCGCAGTGATGCAATGGAGCATTCATTCTATATTGTAGTTAAGGCGTTCCGTCTGTCCGTTGCTTTGAGGGTGCCGTCCTGATGACAGACTAGCCGAAGCACCCACTAAACGACAGAAACCGTGCCAAAAAGTACAAAGGGGCGTGGCGGATCAGGAAGCGTGAGAAACGGAGCCATAGTAAAACATTGTTTTAATCGATTAAATGCTCTCAGGGCTTCGGGAGTCCACTCGAACTTCTTACCCCCCAGTGGATACGAATTGTGATGGCGTTAAGTCCCCTATAATCTATACATGGCCTAAGACCCCCATCCTTCTTCCCCGCAAAAAAGAAACTTCTCTAGTCGCTGGTCTCATACGCCCTTCCACGTCACCCGCCGCGGCTATAGAAGTCTGTATGTACTCCTTCATAGCTCTCTTCTCAGGAAGAGACCAAGAGTACAAGCGGCCCAGAGAGGGTGTGGTCCCAGGAAGAAGGTCAATGGCAATATCATATGAGCGATGCAGAGGAAGTTTAGAGGCCAGCTCTTTACTAAAGACTCATGATACTCTTGGGGTACCTTAGCGAGCACTAGTTTGTTTAACACAGTGACAGAGACTGGTATTTTTATCTTCACAGTAGTTATGAGAGGGTTAACGCTACTGGCAGGTGAGTGTGAGGTGAAAGCCTTACCCCACCGAATTATGCGCTGTTTCTCCCAGTCAATCAGAGGGTTGCGTTGACTCAACCAAGGCTCACCCAACACGACCTGGAGTTCAGGGGATCTGATAAGGAGAAACTGGATGTCTTCCAGGTGTTTCCCTACCCACAGTTTAACTGGTTCAGTCTGATGAACGACCCTGCCCGGACTGAGAGGTTGGCCATTCAAAGAGGTGACCTCCAAAGGCTTCCTCCAAATGCTTTTACCGGGATCTTTAGCCGATCTGCCAAATCAATGTCCATAAGGCAACCGGCAACACCAGAGTCCAGAGTAGCTAATACATTATGTTCTTGGCCTAACACCCCAATACGGGCTGCTCACTGGGGCAATTCACCTTGGTTCCCGGGACCTGTTGCCACTCCCACCTGTATGGTCTTTTCTACGAATGGGGCGTTTCCCGGGCTCTGGGGACATGTGCGCACAGCATGATCCGAGGAACCTTCCTGTTTGGTCTTTCGAACTTTTGTTTGACCTACTTGCATGGGGTTCAACTGAGTCTTCAGGGACAGACATAGGGGGAGGAGCTGTCGACTGACAGGCACTGGAGATGACGGGTTCTGTCCGCTGACGTCTCCTGTCATCAATACAAGATGCCAATGTGACCAGACCATCAAGATCGCTTGGTTGGTCTCGGGTTGGTCATCTTTCAGTGATTCGGACAACCCCTGATAGAAAGCAGCAGTGAGCACGTCCTGTGTGCTGTCAGAGGCGTTCATACGGAATTCGATCGTGTAGTCTGTCACAGAGCAGGAACCCTGGCGTAATCCAAATAACCAAGCCCCTACCTCGTTGGTCATCTCCAGTGCCTGTCAGTCGACAGCTCCTCCCCCTGTGTCTGTCCCTGAAGACTCAGTTGAACCCCATGGCGTAATCCAAATAACCGAGCCCCTACCTCCTTGGTGTCAGGGTGTCGGCCGAAGACATGCCGCATCTCTGCAGCGAAGGCTCGGTAGTCATTGCACAGAGCCCTCCTTGCCCACTCCAGGGCATGCCCCGTTAACAGGCCCACTGCTTACGCTACTTGGGAACATCCAGTGGGATACCGCTGAGGTTGCTGTTCAAACACCAGGGAGACTTGGACTAGGAAACCTCGACCCCCCACCCTCCCCCTGCCTTTCCGTCGTATCGCTCGGTATGTGCTGGTCTTTTGGCTGGGGTTGCAGGAGTTGGTTCAAGCACGACAGTGATGAGGGGAGCTTGATGGTCCTCTTTAAGCAGCTGGAGCTCAGCCAGGATGGGATGCGTGAGCCATGTACAATAACCAAAACTGTTTTGTGCTGACTGGTGATGCCTGTCTAGACTGTTGCACCTCCTCCACAAAAGCAAACCCTGAGGATCATGTTGACCTCAGTGTATTGCTCACCTCACCTTCTCCAGCAACGCTGACAACCATTTTTGTCCAAGATGACCAGAAACATCAGTGAACAGGATGGTAGACCAATGCTGCATTGTCCAGGTCACATGGTCACTGCAAATGTTCACGGCGGTGTCTTTGTGTCAGTGGAGTCACCTGCAACGGTCGTCTGCATTCAAGCCAAAGTGGTGGAGTCGGTTGTGAATGGTTTGTCTGGAAACTCAAGTTCCCCTTAAACGGTCTGCAGCTGTGTGTCAGTTGCATAACGATGTCTGAGTGAATAGGTACTGGTCATTGTTGCGGTCTGTCACTCCTGGGTCTGTCATGAACTCTGCCAGTAGTTCTGTGTCATACAAGTGATACAAGTCTGCTGATGACACGAACAACATCTGACTGCCTGCCACTGACCTGAAGGTGCGCCATGGTCAGGTGATGCTGCTCTCCCGTTAAGTGACGTCATGTGCTCATGGCTGTTTGAATGATGAACGTACTGCCTTCCGAGTAGTGTAGCTTTGGTAATAGGTATATGCAGACAGAAGTTCCATGCAATCTGGTCCCCTTCATAGAATATGATGAAAACATGCCTGTGACTTAAGCATCAATGCATATTACAGTCTAGAGATAAATATTTACAGTTACTGGTTATTTACAGATGGGACAGGTTATTTACAGGTGTATATTAGTGTGAGTGGTCAGGAAGTGATTGTTTGTACAGTGTTGTGTGGTAGAATCTGTAATGGAGGTCACAGCTCTTGGGAAGAAGCCGTTCCTCAGTCTGTTTGTTCGTGAAAAAGTATTCTGATTTGATGGACCTGAATCTATTCCCTGATGGAAGGGGGACAAACGGTTTGTGACCTGGGTGGGTGGGGTCCTTGATGATGTTGCCAGCCCTCATACGTAGGCGGCTGGCGTACACTGTGTCGAGGTCCGGGAGCTTGGCTCCAACAATCCTCTGTGCGGTTTTGACTGTCCAAGCCAAGGCTCGCCGGTTCTCTGCAGTGCAGCTGGAGAACCACACTGTGACTCCGAAGCAGAGGATGCTCTCGATTGTGCTCCTGTAGAAGTTTACTAGGAGCTGAGTGGGGACTCTTGCTTTCTTGAGTTTCCTGAAGAATAACAGTCTCTTCTGTGCCTTCTTCACCAGGTGGGAGGTGTTAACTGTCCACTTCAGGTCCTTTGTGATGTGGAGCCCCAGGAATTTCCTCACTTCCTCACCATTGATATGGAGGGGGGAAGGTGTCGTTTTCCTGGCTCTCCTAAAGTCCACAACAATCTCTTTGGTTTTGGATGTGTTCAGGACAAGGTGGATGTCTGAGCACCACTGTACTAGATGTTGAATTTCCTCTCTGTAGTGAGTCTCCTCATCTCAATAATATGGAATTATTTTCTTATCAGTATGACTGTGTATCAATTCAATTAACATGACTATGTGATTTCCTTTTTTTTTTTTTTTTTTAATTTTTAAATTACTTTGCTACTGTTAAGCCTAGGTCGGGGAAAATTTGTTTTGTAATGTTTGATGACTCTAAAAAAGTTTTGAAAAATAAAATAAAAGGGTTCAACAATCCAGAGTAATGGGGATTGTGTAAAAGCAGTGGGTGGGTGGAGTTGGTGGAGAAGGGTGAGAGGATTGATCTGTGACAGACGGGTATAAGACCAGCTATGTTGTATGTGTTGGAGATGGTGGCACTGATGGGAAAACAGACAGGTGGCAGAATATGGATGGACAGGATTAAAAATGAGTATTTTAGAGGAACTGCTCAGGTTGGACCGTTTGGAGACAAAGGCAGATTGCATTGGTTTGGACATTTGGACGTGGAGAAAGGCTGAGTATATTGGGAATAGGATGTTAAGGATGGAGCACTTGGTTGGTATGAGACAAGATGAAATGGAAACAGAGGGTCCGCTGTGGCGACCCCTAACGGGAGAAGTCAAAAGTCAAGAATAATGGCTCAAAAAAAACACCTGTACTGTAGGTGTTCACCAAGACTCGACACAGGACGATTCATATGTCTCATTTTATGCATTAGCTCAAAATTCGACTTCATGGATTCATGGATTAGTTTGTCCAGCACATCCCACAATTCTTGAGATCTGGGGAATTTGGAGGCCAAGTCAAGTTCTTTGAATTGATCTATTATTATGAAAGAGGGGGAATTCTCTTGCCATAAAGTGGTCATTTGATTTGCAACAAAGGTGTCTAATATGTGAAAGTTACACTTGTATGAATCACAAGAGACAATTCATAGCAGATCATTGCATAGAGCATCACACTGCCACTGCCAGCATGCAATATTCTCATAATACATTCCATTGCCAAATCTTCCCTAGGAAGCACAGTCAATGTAAAAAAATGTTTTTTAATCACACTAGGCAACGTTGTTTCATTGCTCCATAGTTGATGCTCACATATCCACTGTAGATGCTTTCAGCAGGTTCAGCATGGGTACTCTAAATGGGTTGTGGCTACACAGCCCTATTACTGTATATAACAAGCTGTGACACAATGTTTCCAGTAATATGCGTTATAGTAACTCTTCAGTGAGGTCAGAGAATTAATGAGTCCTGGGTGCTCATGACACTATCGCTGGTTCACTGGTTATCCTCATGTGGTATTTGCTTCCTACTGCATACTGGGAGATAATTTGACCTAGTCATCTGGAGACCACAATTTATCTCTTGTCAGAGACACTTAGATCCTTATGCTTATTTTTTCTTCCTTTAAACAAACTTTTACTTGAAAACAGGACTAATAGACTAATGTTTTCACTGATCATTTGGAAATACAGAGTTATATTAGGGTTCGGTTCCTCTGAGTGGGATGTAACTGGAATTTTGACGTAAGTCAGAACTCGTGCATATAATGATGCTGCAGAGGTTTTATTGAACAGCACTGTGCTTTATTAACAACTGGCAACATGAACGTCTCATATTACAGTAAAGCATTTAGGAAACGTTGCTCCAGATAGAAATGATCTTTTAATGCTTCAACATTCACCACAGCAGGAAATGCGTTGGGGACGAGACTTGTGGCAAAACCGCACTGACGGTGCCTTAGCGCAGTGCACTATTAAACCCCCATCTCACCCACCAATCACATGACTCTTATTCAACACTAACGGTGAATTAATCATAAAACACCTCAGCAATTACAGTGCAAACCCACCTCTGCAAACACAGGGAAACACACACTGCACACGCTCACCTCCTCGAGTATCAAGCATTATTGTGAAGAATTTAGTAGGTGATCAACTACATTCTACTACTGTATATGACAGTAAATATGTGCACAATTTTGAATGATTTTTTTTAAAAGCCAGCAACATAACCAAAACTTCTTTTAAGCAAAATCACTTTATTATTTCATGTCCTTTTGTTGCTGTAAGGTACTAGGACTATGGAATAAACACAACCATGAGCTCACCCATTCATCATAGTGAAAGGTAGTGCATTTAATGCTGCAAGTCTGAAATGGCCTACACTTCATTTACTATCATAAGGCATAATATACTTTTTTATATTAAGATGCTGCACTGTTATAGTTGGTTTAAAAAATCTTTCCCCTTTGTTCCAGAAAAAGAGCACACTAGTACACATCCATTTGTGTGTGTGTGTGTGTGTGTATACATATATGTATATACTGTATATAATATTGGTACTTTTTTAACTACTGTGCAAAAGGCACCTTCGACATATTTTAAAAATTATTTTGCCTTCAGATTACTAATATTAGACTCAATACAAATAAAATTCACATTGACAAATATGAACTGTTCACTATCATTTACCTTTTTCAGAGTTCTTCTCATGAAAGCGCTGACTTTTTTGTAGTAACAATCAAATACTACTTTTTATTCAATTTTTGTATTTCTGCCTTTTTATTATTTTATTTTTTTAAATGTATTCTAATTTGATTTGATGGTTCTGATGATTAGTTGCTTTGTGTCTTTCTTACAACACACATACACACACTTTTGTCCGTGAACAGAAGAATTGAGGAGCGTTTGTCCTGCTGCTCTGCTTTTAAACTGTTGATGCCATCTACTGGTGACCAACTAGAACTGCACACACAAAGACTTATCTTTTCCATCACTAGAAAAGGAAAAGATTCCCTCACTGCCTCCATATTGTTGCAGTTTTCAGTTCTTTTCACTTGTCATGAAGGTAAAAATGTTTCATTCCCTGCTGTAGTATTCTTCTGGACTTACTATTCTCAATCACTCAATCACTGGCCATTGGTTTAGCATTTTAGCATTAGCATTTAACTACTTAAGGACTGCAGTGTAATATAAATGCAGTTTTGACAGTGATTGAGGGTGAATGCTAACTGGGTTTCTAAGTGTGCATGCATGCACTTCTGTAATGCAATAATAATTTACAGTTACATTATTGCTAATTACGATAACATTTAGCGAATTTAATGAGCGAGAGATAAGAGGTCAGTTTTAACCATGAGCATTGGGAGTTGAGCATGTAAAGGTCAGATATGCGTCTGCACTTCTAGTACTGGTGGGTCAGAGTTCAACACAGTGTGAAGATTCCTGGACAAACACAATCACTGAACTTGGTAATAAAAAACTGTCGAATTCCTCTCAGATATGAAGCAGAGGAATATGATCACAGTTGAACACCAGGGGGCAGGAGAGGTCATTTAGCAATCAGCCTACTGCTTCTATATCTCCACCAAACTCTCCCATCTTGTGCTCTGCAGTGAGGCGACTGTTTTCTCTCTTGCCTTTTCCTGTTCTCTCTCCCACACACATGCACTAAGCCTCTGCAACATCAAATAGCTCTGCTTCTCAGTCCATTTTCCGCAGCTCTCTGTTAAGGATATTTACAGTTGTGAGAAATAGTTTTGATTTCTGCACGAATGGCTCCATCTGGGTGAAAATAATACATACGGTTTACATACAAATACTTACTGAAAGAATGTGCACCTCCAGCAACTGCAGTCAACGTTCCAGTCAGTTGAGTTTAACTTGGCCTAGATCTAGTGCAATAAACCCAGATCAAGAGATTTCAGAGCACCTCAGAAGAAAAAGCTGTTTAAGCTCATGAGAGTGGAAGGAGTCACTAAAGGATTTCTGAAGACTTTTGCACCTATTGCTTCACAGTTTACAAACAGCAATAACTCAGCACTGTTGCTGTCTCATCGGGAGTGGATGTCCTACAAAGGTCAGTGCGCCCACACACTGTAGAATCCTCAAACAGGTTACACAGAACTCTAGGTTGGCTGCTGAGGATTTGCCGGCATCTCCTGCACCTCAGTGTAAAACACGAGTCAAACACAAAGTGACTCAAAGAAGAATTTCTGTGTTATAGATGCTACCAAGTCAATCTCCCTCAAGACCATTGTAGTGTAATCTGAATCAGGATGTTCAATCACTAAACAATTTTGGAAAGAGTACTGGTACATAATAAGATGGATAAATAGACAGACAAACAGAGACAGATTGAACCATAGATTGATAGATTGATATGCACATAATGGATGGATAGATGCATACTAGATAGATGGCTGGATAGATAGATACAGAGACAGACTGAGTCAAAGGTATGTAGAGAGACAGACAGACTGAATCATAGGTTGATAGATTGATATGGACTGGATGGATAGATAGACAGGTGCGTATATATACATTCATACATATATATTCACCAGTGGCGACTGTCCGTATCAATGACGAGGTGAACTGGAAGTGTTGTGACAAAAAAAAAATATATATACAGGTCCTTCTCAAAAAATTAGCATATTGTGATAAAGTTCATTATTTTCTGCAATGTAC